>PVIC010055174.1:0-11316 GCA_004025085.1 Thryonomys swinderianus | reverse complement strand
CAGGGTCTTGCTTTGTAGTTCAGGCTGGCCCTGAGCTCACTATGTAGCCCAGGCAAGCCTCGAACTCAGCAATCTTCCTGTCTCTGCCTCCTGAGTGCTGGGATTATAGGCGTGAGCCACCATGCCCGGCACTGTGGTATGTGGTACTGATTGCCAGTGGGCGTGAGTCACCATGTCCAGCATTGTTGTATGTGGTTACTGGCATCGAACTCAGGACCTTGTGCTTGCAAGGCAGGTGCTGGAACCACTGAACTAAATCTCCAGCCCAATAATAACGTTTCTGGTAACCTGTCCCATTTGAAGATTAATCCAGAAAACCCTGCGCCTTGGTCACCCAGCCTCTCCTTCAGCAGCTGTCCCTACTTGTATAATCCCACTGGTCTCACCTGAGCCTGTCTGGCCGGAACATAACATTCTGCTCTGCTATCTCCTGTTCATTTGTACTTGTTTCCTAAGTACACTTAAGTCATCTTTTGTGTGTCCGTGACCAACCCCCCATGACAGTATTGCATGTTCTTGTGAACATGCCATGTGCTTTCAGTGGCATCTGTCTCTTACTGCAGCTCTCTCAGTGGCTTCTCAATAAATAGTGACTGACACACTTGACTTAATTTATCTCCCAGAATGGCCAGAGTTCCTGTATATCTCCTGATGGCAGAAGAAACAATCTGTTTTGTCTCATTTGTTTGTTTTTGCTCTTTGATTTATTATTAAGGGCTTCTAATAAGCTTGACATCATCCTAGGGTACTGGGGATATGGCAATGAACAAGACAGACACTCATGATCTTTGTTCTGTTAGAGCTTTACAAACTAGCATGGGTGTTGGGAGTATGGGTGAAGGGACAGGAAGGAGACTAATGCTAACTGTACAAATGAAATAGGCTAACTCATGTTAGATTTTGTTAAGTATATAGAAGAAACTGTAGTGGTAAAATAAAAGTATAAGGATCTTTGTGATATTCGGCGCCTGGGTCACCTATGTTAAGAGCCATCAGAGGTATTTGTGAAGGGGGCTGAGGAAGAAGAATGTTTGGAAAGGTCATTTGAGATGGTTAGAGGTTTACTTCTCAATGTGTGGCTTGCAGACCAGCAGCAAGTGTCACTGACAGTTTGGAGGCTTGCAGAGTAACTCAGAACAAAGCACTGGGTTGAGACAGGGAACGGAGAGGTATGGGGTGGGACAAGAAGAGTATGAATTCCAAAGGTCAGTTGTACTAGTTTTATCTGGGATGAAGTCAGCTTCTGAAGAGATGACTTAAAAGAAGCTGACTTCTTACCAACTCTTCAAACCATAATAGCAAGAATGCAGTTTGTAAATGTGGGGAATTTATCCTGGCATCTACACAGGACAAAGGCCCTGGGTCCTGAGTTCTCACAGGACATCAGACAAGCAAGGTGGAAGGCGGTGAGGGGAGGACCAAAATAGTGGAATAGCTTTCATGAAAAAGATTTTCAAGCTGCTGTTGCTGGGTATACCATCCTCCTTTGGCTCCTTTACTGTTCTTTTTTTTTTTTTGAGACAGGGTCTCATTTTGTAGTTCAGGCTGGCCCTGAGCTCACTATGTAGCCCAGGCAAGCTTCGAACTCAGCAATCCTCCTGTCTCTGCCTCCCGAGTGCTGGGATTACAGGCGTGAGCCACCACACCCAGCAACCTTTACTGTTCTTAAGAGGGACGTTTTCTTTAAGATCTGGGTTCAGTCTTCTGGAGGCTGAGCTCCTGACTTAGGAAGTATGAGTTTCAGACAGCTGGGAAATGACTCACCTTTATGGACCTGGCCTGGTATCACCATCTTCCTCTGTAATTCTGACTCTTAAGGCTGCTCACCATCAATCATGTTTCAAGGTGACCACCTCTTGACACCCTGGGAAAATCCGCTACTCTAGTCTGTCCCAGGCTTCTAGAAAATACTGCTTCCAGGAAATTTGCCTGGAAAGTTAATCTCATACACATGATGGAGATTCTTTCATGTTAGGGTGAGCGGTTATTTTAGAAGTTAAGCCTTGAGTATCAGTCACTACTTACTGAGAAGCCACGCGAAATGTTGCATCACACACTGGGACCAGTAGCGGAGAGATGCCCAGAAACCACATCCCATCCCTGCGAGAACTTCCAGCTCAGTCATGGACACACCAAAAAGTTGACCTCTGGGTACTCAGGAAATAGAAGTCACATGCATAGGAGACAGTCTCCATTCTTTCACATCAGGGTGTGTGGTGGTTTTAGAAGCTACTGTGTACAGTAGGAGCAGCATTTCGCTGGCTTCCTTCTTCCTCACACTTAACAACCTTTTCAGTAAGTATGAGTTTTCTCTGAGATCTTTCCCTTCAATTTTCTTTGATGTTTCTGTGGTCTCTCTTTTTGAGTGTACGTGTGGCAGTGAGCATATATCTCCTCAGTGTTCTATTGTCTCAGTCCAAGTTAAACCTATTTCATAAGAAACTGGATATCTATATCTATTTCTCTGTCTCTCTCTGTCTCTCTCTGTCTCTCTCTGTCTATATCTCACAGCACTAGGGAATGAGAATGGAGTTAGAGATGCTTCGGTGGACAGCTTAATCCATTTTCCAGGGCATAATCTAATAATCGGAAAATGCTGGCTTCAGTTTCCTGAGGATAGGAGCTGATTTTAATGCATTTTGTTCTGTTTGCACTGGCTATCTCTCCATGTAGTGCAGGTTTCCATACATTGGGCCTGTCTTTATCAGATTAATGTCAGGTTGTGGTGACTAGATTTGTGTGTAGATTTACTTGCTGCTGCTTAATGGATTGTAGCCTGTGTCTGACACTTTAGTGCTGACTTCTTGGTAACATTTTCTTTCTTTTCTTTTTCTAAACCAATGAATTCTTGCTAGACAGTTTGCCATTAGTTTTTGCTTTCTCTTAACCGGAGGCATGAACTCAAATAGTCTAGCTATTGTTCTCTTTGTATCAGAAGGAAGAAGGAGATAGAGAAGTCAGAGAATAAATTATGAGCCCCAGAATATAGACCCTAAGGAGTACCAGAGATCCTACTGCTACTGGCGTGGACTGCTGGGCTGTCTTCTCTCTGACTTTTGGGCGTGCTTTGGTGCCACTGGTGAATGAACATGTCATCATGTTCCCTGAAATATAAAGGGGAGCTGCTGCTCTGAATGTAGCTTTTCAGGCTGCAACTGGGATGACCTTTAATTTTCCTTTCTTTCAAGAGCCCACTGGAAACTGTTGTTGGGGGCATGTCCTTCCCATTCTGGAAAAGTTCTGTCAGGAAAAGCTCTGTGTGTGTGTGTGTGTGTGTGTGTGTGTGTGTGCGTGTGTGCGCACGCACATGTGTTTCAGGACTCAGCTCTCTCTAGGGAGCCCTACAGACCCTTCCTGGCTGCTGGCCATCTGCTGATGGATAAGTGCACATATACGTCTTTTGTCCCCACTTTTTTACTACATACCAGTCAGCGAACACCCTAAAACATTTATTTTGTCTTCTAGGCATCAGGCATATGTCACAGACTTCCTCCTAATGTTCTTACAACTGGCGAAAAGATTGTGAAATGTTTCATCAATACTGATTGTTTAGCAAGTGCTCTGTCTTCATATTACTGTCTACTCTTATTAAAAAAAGGATTAAAGACTACTAGAATTTCTTTGCATGATTAATCAATATTTGTAGAACCCTTGCATATCCCACAGTTTTTTTCTCATTTTTTTTTCTTTTGAGATAGGATCTCTCTTTGTAGTTCAGGCTGGTGCTCACTATGTAGCCCAGGCAAGCCTCAAACTCAGCAATCTTCCTGCCTCTGCATCCCAAGTGCTGGGATTATAGGCTTGAGCCACCAACCCAGGTATTTGTGGTTTGTGGTACTGATTACTGGTGGGTGTGAACCACCATGGCTGGTATTGTTGTATGTGGTTCCGGGGATCAAACCAGGGACCTTGCACTTGCTAGGCAGGCACTGGAACCACTGAGCTAAATCTGTGGCCCTCCTACAGTTCTTTTGAATAGGTACTAGTCAATTTATATTTGCAGTCAAGTGCTCTACTACTGAGCTATATCCCCTTTTAGTCAGTTATATTTTTAAGCTGCTGAACACCCAGTTTGTGACCATGCTGGGTAAGGAGATTTCAATAGAGCTGTGGGTGAGTTGTACATCTCCCCAGAGAAGAGGCTGAGTTCTTTTGAGTCACGGACACTGTGCGGATTGAATGAAAACTTTAGCCTCTTTTCTCAGAAAACTGCTTCTAACCAGAGAACTTCACATATCATTTCAGTGGCCCCATGAACTCTCTGACAAAGTTCACGGGGATTTCTAGGATCCGAGGTAAAGAGCCACTTGTCTTGATCATATGACAATTTGCCATCATCATCTGCATTTTGAGAGGATGCAAGAATAATTTATGAACCCCTCTGGGATGTTTTCATTTTTAGGGAAGATCTAGAAAATGAAATGCTTCATTGTCTTAACAACTGGGAGACAAGGATCTGCTCACTGGCTGTGGACAGAAATAATTCAAACATCTCACTAGATAGCCCAGCAAGGGGTCTGAAGAAAGTCCCTGTGATCATTCCACGTGTGATCTGGAAGCCTGTTATCACACCCAGCCAACATGAAACCTGATTAATGGGGAAGGATTTACGACAGACATAACTATGCAGGCAGCGAGCCCGGGTATCTGTTTCCCTGAGGACTGTACAGGGGTGTCTCTGCTTTCAGCTTCTGTTTCGATAAAGCTGAAATCTCTGTTGGGTTTACTCCATGCTCTCCAAAAGCCAAAAACCATAGCAAAACAAAAAAACAACAAATGGCAAAATATAAGCAAAGGACTTATTCTGCTGCTGTTCATTTTTTATTTAAAATATTGCCAGCATGGGGAGGGTTCAGTCAATTTAAAAGAAGTAGTAGGAACCTATATGTATGGCTTTTTTTCTTTATTAAAATTAAACAGTAGTCAGGCCAGGAATTTAGTGCAATGATCCCTCCATCTGCCTGGCAAGTGCAAGATCTCGAGTTTCATCCCCGGTACCATATACCACAATGTGGGGTGTGGTGATTCACGCTCACCAGCAATCAGTACCACACATCATAGTGCCGGGCGTGGTGGCTCACACCTGTAATCCCAGCACTCAGGAGGCAGAGGCAGGAGGATTGCTGTGAGTTCAAGGCTTGCCTGGACTACATAGTGAGCTCAGGGCCAGCCTGAACTACAAAGCAAGAACCTGTCTCAAAAAAAAAAAAAATTAAACAATAGTCTCCCTAATTTTTTTTTTCCAGTAGTGGGAATTAAACCCAGAGCCTTCACATTGAGTTGCATCCCTGACCCTTTTTGCATTTTTTATTTTGAGACAAGGTCCCACTAAATAGCTAAGTTGCCCATGGTAGGCGGGAACTTGCAGTCCTCTTGCCCCAGCCTCCCAAAGCTCTGTGATTATAGGTTTGGACCACTACATCTGGCTTTGGATATTCTCTGCAGCTCCAGCTTTCTCATACACCCCAGGGCACTTAACAGGGCTCTGGAATCTCTTCCTTGTCTTTGTAAGTTATGGAAGGATAACTAAACGAAACATATTCTTTTCAGATAAGGAGATTCACAGAGGCACTTGGAATTGCCTGTAATTGTCCTCTGAAGACTTGAAGAGTGAAACATGAGAGGGTTCCTTGGCTTGTTGTAAAGGAAACGGATGGTGTGGAGGAGGCAGCAGGGATGGTAACAGTCGGGACACAGCCAAATGACAAATGTGAACAGATCCTGTGAATAGTAGGATATCTTGGTGCTGCTGGTGGGAGTATAGATTAGTACAACTCCTTGAGAAAGCAATTTGATTTCATGTATCTGTAACATATATATGTTTGTGTGTGTATGTATATATGTGTGTATGTATGTATATATTCACATACATGTATGTCTGTATATTTGTAAAAATCAAGACGCTCCAACCTTTCCTTCCCTTTGACCAAATAAAGCTTTAATTTGGGACTCTAACCTAAAGAAATATACTAAATATGGTAAAATATTTTGCATATTTTATCCTTTTATTGACAACTGTGTTACTTGTTATAAGAAGTGGAAATACGGCTGAGATATTCACAATTAAGGAATTGTTATGAAAGTGACAATTCATTCAAAAGATGGAAATTTGTTTAGCCATTCACTTGTTGACAAATAGGAAAAGAAGGAAAAACTAAGGAATCTGGTGGAGGAAATGGGGAAAGAATGTTTTTAGAGTACCCTTATCTTTTGGTGCTTCTCCAAATTTCCCATGTGTAATTCTCCCTAGAACTGGTCTTTTCTCTCACCTTCTGTCGACTGTATTCCTCAGCAATCTCTTGCTGCCCAGGCACTTAGAGAAGTGTTGATGTCTCTGGTCCCTCAACTGGAGTGCATCTCTTTTGGTTTCTGAAAAGAGCCCTTGCACTGAAGTTTCCTATGTACTGTCATCTCTGTGGAGGAGAGTTCCTCATAGGACAAAGGCAGGTGTAGGAAGATAACTTTGCATTTCTGAATGCAGGGCACTGGCCCTCTCTTCACTTGAAACACTGCCTTTGAGAGGGGCAGACTGATGAGTTCAGATTCTGAGAGTGTTTCTTCCAGCCTGCTTATTTTGCAGATGAAAAAACTGAGGCCAAGTGATATGTCCTCAATCTGTGTCATGGTGTCCCCTTTTTCGGAAAAGCACAGAAAAGGACTCCAGGATTTTTATTTGTTATTTCTGTGGCTTTGGGCAAAACATCTCTAAGGATCTCAGTAGGTGCATTTGTAAACTGAGGAAGCTGTAAAAGCACTGGAATGGTTTGGGTCTGGACCCTCCCTTCCCCACAGGCTTCTGTGTTGGAGATAGGGAGCCCAGGGCTCGGAGAAGGGGGAAGGTGATTGATCATGATGCCTCTCACCTCAAGAGTAGATGTACGCACTGGTGGATTGATAATTTGATGGCTTTATTGGTAGGAGCAGGATCTAGTTGGAGGAGGTGTGTCACTCACTGAGGACAGACTCTTACAGGCCCATCTTGCTCCCCACGACATGGCGAGGATGCTGCTTTCCCAAAGCCAGTAACAGAGCTGACTGACTATGGGCAGAAACCATGAACCTGAATAAGTCTTTCCTCTTTTAAGCTGATTTCTGTCAAGTTGTTCTTTTTGTTTTGCTTAGTTTTGTTTTTCTGCCCAGTAAGAGAGTTGGCTGATAATACTGGGTTTGCCATATTAAGTGTTGAATAAATATTAACTCTTACAATCAGCAGGAAGAACGATAACAGTGTCATTTAGAAATTGTTACCTGAGAGGAAGGAATGCCCCCATATGGGGGACATAAAACAAAATTTTCAGTTGGGACAAGAATAACTCAGTTCTAAGTGGTTAAGGTCCTTTGAAGTGAAATATCTCAAAATGGATGAAGATTTTAATACAACCTGGCAATTAAAAGCTAGAATTTAAAGAGTTTGGTATAATCTCAGCACTCTGGGAGACTGAAATAGACTGCAAATTTCAGGACATCCTGAGCAAGTGACTCAGACCCTGTCACCAAAGCCAAACTGTTTCTAATGATACATAGAATAGTGCTTTTTAAATAGCATCAATATTTAGAAACATCTTGAGCTAAGAATTGAAGTATGCTGTCTGATGAGCATATAACAAATAATTATTTAAATTTTTAGTGCTCTGGATATAACTCAGTGGTAGAATGTTTTGCCTAGTATGTGTGAGGCCTGGGGATTGATCCTCAGTACTGTAAAGAAAAAAATCTGCAGAAGGTTGTTAATGAACCTTAAACTGAATAATTGGGAAGAGTAGAGAACCTTCCAGAAACCAGTTACATTGACAATGCCTCTAAGTAAATCTTTGGGAGCTAGAGTTTAAGAACTTCTCATTATGAAAAAAGTTATACCCAAAAGTAGGAAGAATAATATGAAATTCCAACAACACAAATTCAGTTGCTTTTAAGATTATTCTGTTTTGCTTTATCTTTTTCCCTTGTTTTGTTGAAGTCAGTGAAAACCATGAGATCAGTTATTTGCCTATTGCATACTTGAAGATTTGTTTCCTTTAAGATGTAGGTTCAGCCGGGTGTGGTGGCTCACGCCTGTCATCCCAACACTCGGGAGGCAAAGGCAGGAGGATTGCTGAGTTCGAGGCTTGCCTGGGCTACATAGTGAGCTCAGGGCCAGCCTGAACTACAAAGCGAGACCCTGTCTCAAAAAAAAAAAAAAAAAAGATGTAGGTTCATATAGAGATGTAAATGAGTTTAAAAATATATGATAGATATCGTGAAATAGAAAAAATAAAAAGGGAGTAGGGATCAGTAAAGAAGGAAAAGAAAAATTTGATGGTAAAGAAAGGAAACAAAGCTTATGTATATGGGGGTGGGGGCATTATAGGTGTGGCAGGGGAATAGGAAAAAATGAGACAAGCTGTGCCATATACTGGTACAAATTTTCAGTGTCAAGTGTGATTATGTGTATAAAATGTACTAATACATCAATTTAAAAAATAAAAAAAGTAGTATTTTCTCATGTATCTAAAAAAACCCAGTCAGTAGTTAAATTTTCCCATTTGCCTTCAAATACACGTGTTTTTCCACGATTGTGTTGGGATTGGATTGCAGATGGAGTTGAGCTATAGCACCTGATGCTCTGGTCTGGAGCAGCACTCCTATGACTTCAAGGAAATGCTGCAGTTGTCCAGAAGGGTGTCCAACCCTTTGAATTCCCGGACAGCTATTTTTTTTAGACTCAGGAATATGTACACATTCATACATTCACCATATATATATATATTTTTTTAAATTAAATTTTTTATTGGTACATTTTAACACAGTATATTTTTGAGACAAAATTTCACTATGAAGTCCAAGCTGGCTTCAAACTTTTGATCTTCCTGTTTCAGCCTCCCAAGTGCTGGGAATCTTTTTTTTAAACTTTAAATCAGTACACATTTGCAGTACCTGATGTTTCTATTTCTTGTGTGAATTTATTGCTATACATAATACATCTTAATTTTTTTCATATCTTGTCTCTTCCTGCTCACTTCCTTCTCCCTCTATCTCTTGAACTCCTGCCCATTTGAGAAACACCTATCTCTCTCTAGTATGTCTTTATTTTGGTCTTTATAATTTGGTTTTCTTTATAAGAGAAACCATGCAATATTTACGTTATATGTCTGGCTTATTTCACTTTATGGTCTCAAAGTACATCTGTTTTCCTACAGACAAGTGAAATTTATCCCTCTTTATAGCAGAGTAGAACTCACATTGTATGGAAATACCACAGTTTCTTTCTGTTCATCTGTTGATGAACATATACACTGCCTTCAAGGTGTAAGTCTTATGAATTATGTTGCTATAAACGTATGTATGCAGGCCTGCATTGCAGGCATGTGCCATCATGCCCAGCTGTATAGTCATTATTTTTCTTGATATAGTTTGATAAGCCAAATCTCTCAGTTTGACTCCTTTGTCCTTTTGACATCAGATCATTCATTTTTTGTTTTTCCTTTTTGTAATTAGTTTTAATGAATTTTTTGTTAGTACCATGTCAAGATCATCCTGAGTTTTTCTCTCCATTCTTCTTTTTTTTTTTTTTTTTGAGACAGGGTCTTGCTTTGTAGTTCAGGCTGGCCCTGAGCTCACTATGTAGCCCAGGCAAGCCTGGAACTCAGCAATCCTCCTGTCTCTGCCTCCCGAGTGCTGGGATTACAGGCGTGAGCCACCACGCCTGGCTCTGTGGTATGTGGTATTGAATGCTGGTGGGCGTGAGTCACCACGCCCAGCATTCTATGTGGTTACCCGATCGAATTTAGGACCTTGCGCTTGCGAGGCAGGCTCTGGAACCATTGAGCTAAATCTCTGGCGTTCTCTCCATTCTTAACTCAGGCCTGGCATTAGCCCTACCTTTAGTAAGTCCTATTTCCTTTTTGTGAAGAAGAAATAGTATTTTTAAATTTTTTACTGAAAAATCTTGTCTTTTAATTAGTATGATAATTATTTGTTTCATCTTACGTATATTGATTAGTTTAAAAATAATGCCATATAATATTGCCACTGTGATAATCAGTGAATTTTAATTTACTGTAGTTCTGTGTCATTAGAATGTATTCTACTATGTATTTATTGTCAAAATACCATATTCTAAAGACCTTTGAAGTAATGACTTTTCTATCTATGCCATGTCTCCAATTTGAGATACTAATAAGTTCATTTGTTTTTAGTTTTTAGTGCTTTTAAAAATATTTTATATTTTGAATAAAATATGACTCCAGATTCAAAGCTATTCACATGGTACATTCAGAAATATCTATTATCATCCTTCATCCTGTATATGAACGTGGTAATCTTTTTAGTGTTTGTCTTTTGTAGATGAAAATATATTTTTATTTGCCCCCTAAAACTCTACATATAAGGGAACATACTGTATTTACTATTCTGAATATTTTTCTTATTTTGAATTAATTTCAAACTTAAACAATAGTTGCAAAAGTAGGATTAAGGATTACAATTTACCTTTCCATTCCCTCATTGCTAATTCAGCTCTCTTTCTGTCCCTTTTTGTTTACTTATATGTACATGTGCACATGCTACACACAGACACACAGACACACAGGTTTTTATTTTTTTTGGAATAATTTGAAAGTGAGTTGCAGATACGATTTTCTCTTGTGTAGATTTTCTAAGAGCAAGACTATTTTCTTACATAGTCATGGTACAGTTTTCAAATCAGGAAATGAATAGCAAAATAATATCATATCTTACCTATAAACTTAATTCAAATTTTATCATATTCCTTTGTGATTAAACAAAAAAAAATTTGTTCTCCTCTACAATCCAATCCAGGCTAGTGCAATACATTCATGTCTCTTTAGTCTTCCTTAGTGTGTAATGGTTCTTTAGTTTTTCTTTATATTTTAGGCCCTTCACATTTTTGTACTGACCAGTTATTTTGTAGAATGGCCTGTGTTTGAGTTTTCCCTTATATTTTCTTGACTAGATTTAGGGTTAGCATATGGAACTGGGAAGGCACAGAAAGGAGGTTGTATCCTTCCTAGTGTGTCATATAAGAAGGTACGAGATATTGGTTTGTTTCATTGTTTGTAATGTTCATTAACCTCTTTATTTCCTGTTGTTTTGTTGTTCACTGAATAATCGATCGTGGGAATCCTCTATGCAAGTGAATGGATCTCCTTTTGTGATGTTTTATAGCCTTATAATATTCCTTCATGATTATCATAATTCATTATCTGTTGGTTGACATTTTGGCCACTTTTTTCTTGTACTACTATGAATACTGAAACCATGTATAACCTTATGCAGAAGTTATTAAATAACTTGCCAGCTTGTTTTTTTTTTTTTTTT
>PVIC010055173.1:0-11307 GCA_004025085.1 Thryonomys swinderianus | reverse complement strand
GGACCTGAGTTCGATCCCCGGTTACCACATATAATGCTGGGCGTGGTGGCTCACGCCTGTAATCCCAGCACTCGGGAGGCAGAGACAGGAGGATTGCTGAGTTCGCGGCGGCTTGCCTGGGCACCATAGTGAGCTCAGGGCCAGCCTGAACTACAAAGCGAGACCCTGTCTCCAAAAAGCAAAAAAAAAAAAAAAAAGCTACACTTGCGCCAGAGATTCAGCTCAGTAGTTCAGCATTTGCCTGGCAAGTGCAAGGTCCTGAATTCTATCCCTGGTAAAACATCACAATGCTGGGCATGGTGGCTCATACCTGTAATCCCAGCACTCAGGAGGCAAAGGCAAGAAGATTACTGAGTTCAAGGTTAGCCTAGGCTACATAGTGAGTTCGGGGCCAACCTGAACTACAAAGAGAGACCGTGTCGGGGCTGGAGGGTTAGCTCAGTGGTTCCAGAGCCTGCCTCGCAAGCGCAAGGTCCTGAGTTCAATCCCCAGTAACCACATACAATGCTGAATGTGGAGACTCACACCCACCAGCAATCAATACCACATACCACACACCACAGTGCCGGGCGTGGTGGCCATGCCTGTAATCCCAGCACTCGGGAGGCAGAGGCAGGAGGATTGCTGAGTTCGAGGCTTGCCTGGACTACATAGTGAGCTCAGAGCCAGCCTGAACTACAAAGCGAGACCCTGTCTCAAAAAAAAAAAAAAAAGAGAGACCCTGTCTTAAAAAAAGTCGATTTACATAAAATGCAAAACTAGGCAAAACTAATCTGTAGTGCTAAAAATCAGGATTGTGACTATTAATGAGTAGAGAGAGAGGATGACTTGGAATATTCAACCAGAAGCAGATCTGGAAAACTTTCTACTCTTTAATTAAGTGGCTCCTCTAACTGGCTGACCAGCAGGTTGAACTTCCTAGTATTTTATCTTCTTTCTCCCCTTTACTGTGTGCTGTTCCTTAGTGACCTAGTGAACGCAGACCAGGTAGGTGGAAAGAACTCTGTGATCTGAAATTTGTTGGCTCAAGTGGTATGTAAATAGGGAATCTTCAGTGTTGAATCTGCAACACACAGTTCATTAGAATTCTGGGAAACGAGTGGAAGGATCACATTTCCACATACGCCCGGGCAGTTAACGTCGGGCCAAACTCCTTATCAATATTCCACTCATTCTCCAGCCTCTCTTCAACTGAAAACAAGCCCAGTTAGAGACCTAAAGAAATGCTACATATTCTAAAGATCATCAGTTTTCTGCATTCTGGAGGAAAAGAGTGATTAAGAGCCTTACCATTCCAACTGAAGCTTTGCAGAGTATCTCTTAGGAGTTTGCATTCCCGGTTATACTTCCAGGCCTCCAGCATTACTTCATTCAGCTTCTCATCTTCATTCTCTCCTATTGAAAGGATGAAGAGAAAGTTGCATTTTTGCTGCAGCATCATGGGATTCTAGTGTCAGAGATGGAGGGATGTGATGTCCAACTAGTTGAAAAATGACTAAATGTGCAAACTTTCCCCAGACACTGGCTTTACTAGTAGTCCCTACATGATACATCAGTCACTTCTGGTCATTGAACTCTTATACTCTGATATCCTCACATAAATATTTTAGTAGTCTCAAAGTCTTTAGTACTGGGTTATAAGCAACAGTGTTTAGCAGACCCTATCAATGAGCAAGAATACCTGGCCATCAGGGCTGGGGAATTTAGCTCAATGGTTTCACTGTCTGCCTAGCAAGTGCAAGGGCCCAAGGTTGATCCCTGGAACCACACACCTCAATGCCAGGCATGGTGGCTCACACCTATAATCGCAGAACTCAGGAGACAGAGGCACGAGGATGGTTGTGAGTTCAAGGCTAACTTGGGCTACCTAGTGACTCACGCTCACCAGCAATCAGTACCACATACCACAGTGCCAGGCATAGTGACTCACAACTGTAATCTTAGCACTTAGGAGGCAGAGACAGGAGGATTGTTGGGTTCAAAGCTTGCCTGGGCTACAGTGAGCTCAGGGTCAGCCTGAACTACAAAGCAAGACCCTGAGACCCTGTTTAAAAAAAAAAAACACAAAAACCTGGCCATACTAAGACCAAAAGAGGGAGGGCGAACAGTGTAAGTGGACCTTCTTTCTGACTCATTCTTTGCTTTAAAGGGCTGATACATATTACATGAGTTCCCTTAAAACCAAAGAGTCTGATAAGACATTTAAGACATTTTCTGGTTTAATATGTGAAGCATAATATTCATCAGTTGAGAATACCCCCTAACATCACATCCCTTTGCGTGGAGAGACAACACATGGAAAGAAAGCTCTCATTCCCAAGGAACCATGTGTAAGTCACACTGCCTGTGCCTCACACAGCAACAAGCACTAATTCTGCACTGGGATAGTGTTCTCTTTATATTCACAAGCTAAACGTAGTGGTGCACTCTAAAGACTGAACATGACATTCACAGCGTACGATCTAATCTTGACCCTGTCTATATTTTCATTCTTCATCCTTCATTCTATGCCTTCATCATCAAATTAAGATAAGACAAAATTACATGCTACACCTAACAGAGGCAATTGAGCCCACAGGAAACCCTAAGAAATGCAACTTAGCACATTTGTGAATTCCCACTGCCTACTCTTTTTAGTGGATATAGACTAATTTATATAATGAATTTATCTCTTAAAACAGGTAAGTCCAAGTCAAACCATTCCTTTTGTCTCATGCGTACACACATTCAAACATAACAGGTACAAAGAACATTAACAAGTGGTGTGACCTTTACCAGCCTGGGGGAGAATACACTGAGCAATCACATCTCGAAGCTTTTCCAAGGCAACGTTTGAATCCTCAGCTCCATTCTCATGGTCGTGGATGTAAACACCATCCTTTGGCTTGGTGCTTTAAAAGTTTAGGGGAGAAGTAACAACAAAGTGAGAACCTCAGAACTCAACTGCAGACAGATATTAACTCTAAACACAAGGTAACAGAGTTTTAAGATAACTATAGAACATGGACAGTTACTAATGCTTTTTTTTTTTTAAATAGAGTCTTGCTTTGTAGTTCAGGCTGGCTCTGAGCTCACTATGTAGCACAGGCAAGCCTGGAACTCAGCAATCCTCCTGCTTCTGCCTCCCGAGTACTGGGGTTACAGGTATGAGCCACCATGCTCAGAACTGTGGTATGTGGTATTGAGTGCTGATGGGCGTGAGTCACCATGCCTGGTATTGTTGTACGTGGTTACTGGGATCGAACCAGGGACCTTGCACCTGCAAGGCAGGGGCTGGAACCACTAAGCTAAAGTGCCAGCCCTTCTATGCTCTTAAGAGGAAAAAAAAAGGGCAGAACCTTAGCTGATGTTTTACTACCCAGCACTCAACCATGCCAGCCATGAGAATCAAAGAAACAAGTTCAGTTACCCAAGTAACTTCCTCTTCCTCAGAATGGGGTTGTTCACTGAGTGAAGGGGTTTGAGGCTGACTTTCAGATCCTGGATTCTCATATTGGCCAACTGTTCCGCATGAGCTTGCTGGATTCCTGCAACCACTGCCTAAATGTAAACACTGTCATCAGTTTTTCACATTCTTTTCTGGTACCTAAAATGTCAATCTAAGAAAGAAGTAGAAAACCCAAAAGTATTCAAAAGGCAATTTCACTCTTGTTAATGATATATGAATTTTGATAAGCAGATGATTTCCTGGATCATCAAGGCGCAGGGAAAAGTAGACCAACCAAAGGCCACACAACCATTAGGCATTCTTCCTTGGCAGTGGAAAGAAAAATATAAATACGAACAAGGCTTCTCTGTATAGCCACTGATGACAGCAAGTACCTTAGGGGAAAGAGTGGCCAGATGCTGCCCAAGAAGCTTTATAGACTGACGTTTTATTCACTGGCCCCACAATGTAAATAGTCACCTCAGCCTTGACGGTTCAAAACTCTGAGCCTGGCCAAACCCACGGGCAGACCCTAATGAACAGAGACCACATTCCAATAGATAAGCCAGTCAGTTAACCTACAATGAGAAACTCATGGAGTCTGTTGAAATTCATGGAGAACCGTTGAAGTCTGTGCTTTTACAACCTGTGTGTGTTCTCATCATGGACCAACCACAATAATCAAATAATCAGTAGGTTACTTTGCAGTTTTTTAGTGAGCTTTTAGTCAGATTAGGAAGAATTCCTACTTGAAGGCTCATTATAGGGCCCTGTGTACTCACTCATACCCAGTCCTGGCTATACTATCCTCTTCTACACTTTCCCAGCCACCCCTCATCAGTAATGGCAGAATCAAAAAGAAGGAAATACCTCAAGATCATGCACTCAGTTCCTAGGTGGGGCTTAGATGCTACTCACCATCTGATACAAAGCCATTTTTCTATTAACATCCTCACCACATGATTTCTTTAGAAATGAGGATGCTCTGTCACATTATAGTGTCATTCTCTAGACATAGGAACCACTCTTTAAGATTCTGCATGGTCAGACTTTGGCTCATTATGTACTAATTTTTTAAGTAACCAAAAAACAATGTTACTCCTGCATTTCCATGATCTTAAGGAATGCCACTCTATAACCTCCATGTGGCTAACAACCAGGATCTATGAATTCCTTTGGATTTTGTAATAGCTATGTCCATTTTGGAAGATAACCACTTACAAATCAAAGAGATGGCAGGGAATTCTGTTTCTTCCAGCTCTCCTTTTTCTCCTATTCTCCGGCTAAAGTTAGCTTTTTCCCTTTACTTTTGCTGTTTACCTGGGGTTTTTTTTTTCCAAACTTTTAATCCCATCTCTTTAGAGTTAATACTAAAATCTGTGTCACTATCATGACCTCTCACCCCAAATTTTGTCCCAAAGTACATTTCTCATTTATTTCAATATCCCTCTCTACTTCAGTATCCAAAGCTTGTAAGACTACCTTACAAAGTAGCTTCCTTCCTGATCTCCCTGTTTACCAGTCATAACACCAGCCACTATCACATTACATCTACTTATCATTAAAAACTAGACACCTTTCACCACAAATTCTGGACCTGGTATTTCCTTCTATTTCTTTCTTCCCCAGAGCCATCTGTTAACTTCTAGAACACTGCAGAGGTAATAATTTTGCAAGTCTGATCAACCGTGACCATTCCTAAATATATTTTCAGTAGCAGAACTCTTCACAAAAATCCATATGGCCTATCAGTTGCATCCCACTAAGACTTAAGCCCACTGTCTACTTGCAAGGGCTGGGCCTTGCACACCTGTCTCTGACTGTTCATTAGTAAGGCCAAGCAGTCATTCCTGGTGATGCATTTTAGTCTCTTTAATTCTTTGCTTATGTTCTTCATTACACGTGGGGATTTGCAATGTCTATTGAAATTCCTCCAGGACAGCTCATGGCTGAACCTGTGAAACAGCTCAGAAGCTGCTATAGAGTAGATAGGTTTAATAAGGGTAAGGGTTTCTGTCCTCTCATTAGACAAATTACACCCCTTTTGGAAGTGTTCTGTTTCTGAATTCCTATAACATTCACAGAAAATTTAATCTGCAGTTTCTGACATCTGAAACGTTCCCTCTCTGTGTATACTGGCCTTAAATTCCTACCACTTTTGCTTAAGGGAAGGGTGTGTTATACTGCTCTGTGTTCCCTGAATCATAGCATAAATATGAAGGGTATTCCTTTTCATGTCCCATCAGTGCCTATTTGCCAGACTCTGATCTGGGTTTTTTTTTTGAGACAGGGTCGCACTTTGTAGTTCAGGCTGGCCCTGAGCTCACTATGTAGCCCAGGCAAGCCTCAAACTCAGCAATCCTCCTGTCTCTGCCTCCCCAGTGTTGGGATTGGCATGAGCCACCATGCCCAGCATTGTGGGGTGTGGTACTGATTGCTGGTGGGCTTGAGTCACCACACCCAAGATCATATATCATTGTATGTGGTTACCAGATCAAACCAGGGACCTTGCACTTGCTGGGCAGGTGAGGGAACACTGAGCTAAATCTCTGGCCCTGATCTGGCTTTTTTATGGGAAGAAATTCTTTGCTGGTTTTTAGGAAACCAGAGATGTTCCCAAGAAAGACAGTGTGTTCTCCATTGTATTGCCTTTAACCTCTTACTGAACTTTTCCTTCTGAACATAGGCTTTTCAGCCAATAAAATAAGCATCATTCAAAACCTTATCCATCATCAGTTGAGCAGAGGGTAGCACATTATCAAGGGCCTCAGTAGAGTTGAGCCAGGGGTGTTCCAACACTCCCTCAATGGTGAGTCTTTCCTCCGGTTTGACCTTCAGGAGCCTGTGAAGAAAAGAAGAGGCTGCCATGCACAGGTGCCCCACAAGGAAGCAGATGGAGTTCCGGAGTGTGGCCCTCAACAGCTCTAGCTTCTTCTGACTGCATCTGTTTTTTTTTTTAAGCTTCTTCTGACTTTTCACCAACTCTTAGAGGCCTATACTTTCACCCTACAGAGGAGAAATGGGATTCTACTTCCCAAACCTTTGTTGTGAAAATACTTTATCTTCAGGTCATGCACTCTGTACTAGACAGAGATAAAAACAGTACCAAAAGGGATAATCCAGTGACATCAAACTGAGTTCTATGGTTCACTAAGGTAATCTTACATAGTTTATAGTTCTGGAGACTTTGAATCTCCATATTGAGATTACTAAAACAATGGGTTCTAAATTACAAAGACATTCAAAGTACTCCTGGGTAATAGTGGTGAAAAAATTAGTTGAGGGGGTCAAGTCATCATGTGACAGGGCATGTGTCTTTGTTTACTGCAGTCATTCAAAAACAAAAAGTCAAGTCCCTGAGAATGAGTTGGCATTTCTTCTGAGCCTAAAATATTGCTTCTTTATTGTCTGCTTTTTGGTAAATCTTTTTTACCTCTTGTCTATTCAGGCTGATGCAATTTCTAACTTACCTTCCATGTTCCCTGAGCTTTCTGCCCCACTGTCTCCTTCCAACTATATACTTTCCCATTCCAAGTGCCAGAGTCAGGACCATGAGCTAATTGCTCTTGCAGCCCCTCTGCAAACTTTTATATCATTATGAACAAAAAGCTTCAAATTTCTACAAGGATTATTCAGAAAAGAATTGGGAAGTCAAGGGAAGATAATGAGTGTTGCTCTACAGATAGGAAATATACTCTACAGAAAACTAGCAAAGAACTAGAGAGGACATTAAATATTTGGTTAAAGAGTTGGACATACAGCATAGAAATAATATGTCAAGACACATAAGGATTCAAAAACTCTCCTAAAACCTTTACTGGTATATTTTAGAAAATAGTCCCTCTTTCTAGGTCCTGACTTTTCTTTTTTTTTTTGGCAGTACCAGGGATCAAAGTTGGGCCCTTGTGCTTCCAAGGTAGGCACAGTACCTCTTGAGCTAAATCCCTGGCCCTAGACTCTCATTTTCTCTAACAGGACAACCTCACTTTTTTATTATTTTTGAGACTGGGTCTTCCTTTGTAGTTTAGGCTGGCCCTGAACTCACTATGTGGCCCAGGCTAGCCTTGAGCTCTCAGCAATCCTTCTGCCTCTGCCTCCCAAGTGCTGGGATTAAGGCGTGAGCCATCACTACTTTGTATGTCGCAGCAGGGACAGAACTTGGGATCTTGCATTTGCCAGGCAGACACCAGAATCACTGAGCTAAATCCCCGGCCTACAGCCTCACTTTTTTTTTTTTTTTTTTCCTTTTGAGACAGGGTCTTGCTTTGTAGTTCAGGCTGGCTCTGAGCTCACTATGTAGTCCAGGCAAGCCTCGAACTCAGCAATCCTGTCTCTGCCTCCCTAGTGCTGGGATTACAAGTGTGAGCCACAACACCCCACTGTGGCATGTGGTATTGATGGCTGGTGGGCGTGAGTCTCCACGCCCAGCATTGTATGTGGTTACTGGGGATCGAACTCAGGACCTTGCGCTTGCGAGTCAGGCACCGGAACCACTGAGCTAATCCTCCGGCCAGCCTCACTTTTAAAAGGGAGTAATCTCACCAGGCATGGTGGCACATGCCTGTAATCCCAGCACTTGGGAGGCAGAGGCAGGAGGATTGCTGAGTTCGAGGCTTGCCTGGGCTACATAGTGAGCTGTGTAGGTCTAGCTCGAACTACAAAGGGAGACTCTGTCTTAAAAAAAAAAGGGAGTAATCTCCACAGAGAAATGGCTGTACTGTCCGAAGATAGCTTCTGAGTACTATCCCTTTACTGCTTCACAAATCAACAAGAGAGATCCTACTCAGTACATTCAAGAAGCAGGAATAAAAGAACAGTACCCAACTTGAGTGGGCAGAAATATTTAGTGCTGCTTTCTCCCAATACCAAAAATCTTTTACCCATTTACTAGCCCAAATTCTTAACTAAATCTTCCCAGTTTAATAGGTATCAGAGCAACCAATTCTCACTGGGAAGACTGGAGAGTGCGTTCCAGATCTAGCCTTACCACATACTAGCACAGAATCTAAGAAATGAAAAGCCAAATGTGTCACTGTCATCTTAGCTCCCCAGTTGAGTTCCTGACATCATCTGATCTACATCCAAGAAGATAGGCACTTCAAGAGGTCTGTCACCTGGGGTCCTAAATTAATGCCTACAGCAACTGGCTAGAGACCTAAGTTTACAAATTTGGGAACAGAGTCTAGGGGTACAACAAGAGGAAGAAAAGCTCCATTTTTCCTGAGATGTGAACACTCAGAACTCTTACCTCAGGTTAAAGGGATATTTGTGGTATTAAAACAAATAGGAGCCTAGTGAGAAAAACAAATTACTTCTTTCTACCCAAAATTTCCTTGGCACCTACTACCTTGAGGCCCTCTTAGCTTCCCTACTAATCAGCCCAGGGACTTACTTCCTTACAACATCTTTGGCCATCTCTGAGATCTGGCTCCACTCTTCTTCTGGGAACTCGAAACTGCCTGTCATAATCTTTCTCCGCATATCCTTTGGGATGGTCCGGCTGTGATGTTTGGAATAAAAAGGAGGGTATCCACACAGCATCACGTAGATAATCACCCCTAGGGACCATAAGTCACAACTCTGCAAACAAAAATGAAAATCATTTATCATGGCAGAACCAGAGCCCCAAAATATGGCTCAGGAGTAACCCTAACATACATAAAACTGATACCTCCAAAAATCACTTACAAGAGTTAGAACAATTTCAGGACATATTAGGAGACCTAACCTTTCTCTGTCTTGAAGGTAGTGATTGATGTTGAACCAGAATATCACTGAGTCTCTTGACATTGAGCTATATCATTTTTATTTTTTTTTATTTTTATTTTTTGAGACAAGGTCTCACTTTGTAGTTCAGGCTGGCTCTGAGCTCACTATGTAGCCCAGGCAAGCCTCAAACTCAGCAATCCTCCTGCTTCTGCCTCCCGAGTACTGGGATTACAGGCATGAGCCACCACGCCCAGCTCTATGGTATGTGGTATTGATTGCCGGTGGGTGTGAGTCTCCATGCCCAGCATTGTATGTGGTTACCAGGGATCGAACTCAGGAACTTGCGCTTGCGAGACAGGCACCGGAACCACTGAGCTAACCCTCCGGCCCATCATTTTTATTTTTTATTCTGAGACACAGTCTAAATTGCCTGCATCAAACTTGGAATCCTCCTGCTTCAGCCTCCTAAACAGCTAAATGCTCAGCATTTTCTTTTCTTTTCTTTTTTTGAAGCAGAGTCTCCCTCTATAGTTCAGGTTGGCCTGGAACTTACCACATAGCCCAGGGTAGCCTTGAACTTATGGCAATCATCCTACCTCAATCTCCTGAATGCTGCTGGGATTACAGGCATGTGCCACCTTGTTGGCTCTTTGTTTTTTTCTTTTTTGAGACAGGGTCTCACTTTGTAGTTCAGGCTGGCCCTGGGCTCACTATGTATCCCAGGCAAGCCTCAAACTCAGCAATTCTCTTGCCTCTGACTCCCAAGTGCTAGGATTACAAGTGTGAGCCACCACGCCCGGCCTCTTTGTTTTTTTTTCTTCTTCTTCTTTGCGGTACCAGGGATTGAAATTGGACTTTTGTGTGTCCAAGGTTGGCGCCGTACCACTTGAGTTGAATCCCCAGCCTCTCTTTGTATTTTTTTATATGCTACTAACACTGTATATATCATTACACAAGGTCAGTCTAAGGTAAAATGGTCACCTTTGTTTTTAATGGTTGAGCCCATGCTCATATCTGATTCTTAGGTACAGGTGTAGGATACTGTGCTACAGAGAAGAAACAGATATAAACCAGCTGGGTATGAAACCTGTCAACCAAGGTAAGGTCAGGGGTTCAGGAAAAAAAGCAGCTGAAATACATATAGGTTGACCCCCATCACATAACACAAGCTACTCTCAAAAGGGCCAAAGAAGTTTGACACAGATGGGGAGAGGACCTGAAAGGAAGAACAGGATATCTAAAAACATTCCTTTGACCATGAAGGAATCAGCCCATTTGCAAAACCTTATGTCACTAAGGGAAGATGTTATAAAACACAGAAAATTACTACCAATTACCATGTCAGTAGGTATTAAGGTGATTATGTGTGCCTATAATCACTTCATGACAATAAAGAATTCCTATTTGAGTTAAATGTAGCTCTGTCTGACTTGGAAAATGGGTTTGATTGTGGGACAGAAGAGGAATCTACCTGAAAAGGGCACCCCACTGAGCTTGCCTCTGGGATCATAGGCTCCTCCTCAATCACAGCTGGGTGCTTTTGGGAAAGAAGTCTGAAAAATGAAGTGTCTCAGGTACTCTCACCCCTGTTTTGCCATCACACCAGTGAACATGAATACTATGATACATGAGTGTTATTATGAAATTACAAAGGTGAAGAGGGTTCTTTAAAATGACCACAATCAAAAGAAAAACAAGCTAAAAAAAAATGAATAAAAAAAATAAAATGACCAATCAAGCCTGGCATAATTGATCAGGCCTGCAATGCCAGCATCCTAGGAGCTGAGGCAGGAAGATTTCAGTTCAAGCCCTGGCCTGGACAACTTGGCAAGACCCTGCCTCAAAATCTTAAAAAAAGGTTTAAAGGGGTTTGCAATATAGCTTAGTACAAAGACTTTGGGTTTGATCCCCAGTATCACACAATGAAAAGAATGAATGGGAGAGCTTGGGATTTAGCTTAGTGGTTCTGGCATCTACCTAGTAAGCAAAGTCCAGAGTTCCCTGTACCACATACCATAATGCCAGGTGTGGTAGCTCAAGGCTGTAATCCCAGCCCTCGGGAGGCAGAGACAGGAAGATTACTATGAGTCCCAGGCCAACGTGGGCTATATAGTGAGCTCAGGGACCGCCTGAACTACAAAGCAAGACCCTGTCTCAAAAAACTAAAAAAA
>PVIC010055172.1:0-11313 GCA_004025085.1 Thryonomys swinderianus | reverse complement strand
CCACTAGGTATTATTATTTTTTAAAAATATCCAGGTAGTACTGATGGGCATCCAGACTTTAGACTCTGTTCCTGATGGTCATGAACAGAATGGGTGGAAACAGATAACCTGAGTTCTTCATCATTTACTAGGATGTAAGATTGGGTAAGTCACTCAACATTTCAGTGCCTCACTTTTCTCCCAGTAGTCTTATTGGCAGATTAAGTTAATTTAAAAAGTTATTTCATAAATGGTAGGTATCACTCTTGTTGTATAGTAATGTCCCCTTAGCCCTGAGGAACATAGATATATATATATATATATATATTTTTTTTTTTTTTTTGAGACAGGGTCTCGCTTTGTAATTCAGGCTGGCTCTGAGCTCACTATGTAGCCCAGGCAAGCCTCAAACTCAGCAATCTTCCTGTCTCTGCCTCCTGAGTGCTGGGATTCTGAGGAATATATTTTTAAACCCCCAGTACACATGTCTAAAACCATGTATAATATCAAACTATATATAACATGTTTCTTTCCGATATGTATATGTCTGTACTACAGTTTAATTATAAATTTGGCACATTTAAAGATTAAATACAATTAATAATAAAAGAGAACAACATAAAACTATATTGTAATAAAAGTTATGTGAACACTAGGTTTTCAGTGGAGCGCGTCTTATATCCCAGTGGTCTGGGAAGCTGAGTCAGGATCTCAAGTTCAAGCCAGTCTGGGCAACATAGACACTTAGTAAAACCTCATCTCAAAAAATAAAAAAATTAAAATGTAGTTATGATAACGTGGTCTTCCTTGAAAGAGTCTAGACAAATATTAATATTTTCAGGCCATGGTAACTCAAACTGAGGAGGAAGGGTATTGTATTAATGAAGTTGTAGACCACTCTTAAGAATCATTAGAAAATTCTTTCCATGCCTAGTGAAAGCTTTGGTATGTCTGTAGTATAGTACATATCCTTCCCTCCCGAGCAATAAAGGCTGCCGTGTGTCTGCTGATTTGGGAACAGCAACTGAGTTCTGGTCACTGCACTTTCCTGTACCTCTTTTTCCTTTTACCCAAACACTATACTCTACTCTCCAAGTCTCACAGAAACTATGAATAATTCATACACTACAACTACTGCTTTGTTACATAAACATTAGATCAAGAGCAAGACCCTGAGAACACAGCTCTGACCAACTAAAACAGATGGCAAAAGAGCCTTTGAGGCCATGCTCCCCTCATATTTATTCACCTGGCAGTCAGCAGAACAAGCTCATTCTGCTTTGTGTGCAAAACTTTCCTTCCAGACCAATCTTCTGACACACTCAGTGACATATCACAAAATAAAATAAAAGTATCAAGAACAGTAATTTATTCCTGAAATACCTCTTCTAAGAGCTCTGGGCATCTCTGCTACATCAACGTCTCTTAGCCCCAACCTCAGCTGTCATCCATATTAAATTACTTTCTAAATCAGAGGTAAACTTTACAATGTAAAATACCATTGACAGCCACATCAATCCAACCTGAAATCTCCATCACTCTCTTGACCCAACCCCTAAATATCCACAATTCACAGATCGACCAGCTTTGACCTATCAATATGACTCACCTTGATGGTATATTACACAAGTAGATTACCACAGCTGAAGCTCACTTTGTTGATGTATAACAGCAATATGTTAGGAGCACCCTCAGTCCCCTGGGTGATATATATAGTTGAAATGGTCATCTGAGAGAAGCATGTGAGTGATATATGGCCCCAACAAGGGCACCAACCTGGGGGACAAGTTCAAAGTGGGTTCAGGTTTATTTGTAGAGGCAAAGAGGAAGAAACACAACTTAGGTCCCACCAGGCAACACTCCCCTGGCTTTCTAAGCCCCATGAATGCAGGAAAAACAGTAGCTGCACACACAGATAAAGACCCAGCTCCCAACTACCTGCACAATGACTATAAATCTCTCCAAAAGCTTGAATGAAAATAAAGGTATAGAAATGCTACTAGTACTTCATGCATGTATGGTATCATAATAAAACTAGTAAGGGAAATTGCATACAGACATCCATTTTTATACTTTGTAAATTACTCAGCAGCTTGGACAACTGTAGATATGTACCCCAAAAAGGATACACAGGATGTTCCTGTCAACAGTATAGTACTAAGCCCAAACATAAGATACCTGGTCCAACAACAGTAAAATGAAGAGTCAATTAATTAAAGCCACAACAATCTCTGGGTCATTCAGAACCACTATGTTTTGTTGTTTTGAAGTTCATGATCCTATGACCAGCTAGTCTAGGTGAGACTAAGCTCTGGGGACCAAGGAAAGCACTGCCAAGTCTTTCATCCTGCCTGTCCAGCCTGCACATCCTTATCTCCCCAGTGACAGTGGTGACACAAGAAGTCAATCTTGCAAGCACTGTTTGCAGGACTGCATCACTTTTGCTGTTTTCTTCTTAGCCAAAACAACTCACATTCTCAAACCTATGGCAGAGTTATACCCTACCCATTGTAAAAGACACTGAAAAATTACACAACAAAGGGTACAGATATGGAAAAGCTGGTAAATAAAACAGTTTATCCCTGGCAAATAAAAGTTGATATATACTGAATACTACATAGCAGTGAAAATGAATTAACTCCCACACACAATTCCTAGATCTCTCAAAAATACTATTGAGGAAAAGAAGTTAGATATAAATGAATTCATCAGTCTGGTTGTATTTTAATAAAGCTGGAAATTAGGCACAACTGATGGTATTAGAAGTCTGGTGTGTATGAGGGGTCACTACTAAGGCACGATGACCAGAAACAGGAACAGGAGGGCTTTGGATGATTGTGATATTGTTTATTTACCTTAGCAGTGGCTATGTTGATGCATTCACACAGGAAGAATTTTGTAGAACATGTATAATTTATCTATTTTATGTATTTAATCTATTTTGAGTAAAAAGTTCCCTTGAACAAAGTGAGAGTGCTAGTTGTTTTCCTGTACAGGCCAGATAAAATGTGAGAAGACATATTTAAGAATAAGCTGACATTTAAACCATGAGTCCATTAAGGTCATAACACATTCAGCACAGAGAGTAGCAGAGGGAGTAGTACCAGGACAAGCTACTCAGAGAGGCAAAGAAAAGGAGCTTCCCTCAAGTAATTGGTTTAGTCTTATCTATAGTTATCAAAAACTAAAAAATAAAATAAAAGCTTGCTGACTAACTGCATGGTCAAAGAAGCCAAAGAGGACCCGAGTCTGAGAGTAATATCTATACCTTTCAGAGTACTATGGACAAGTTCTAATCTAGCTCCAACCTACTTCCTGACCATATAACTTAGAAGAACTGCAACATTCCAAAACCTCAGTTTCTTTAACTTGATTACCGGATTACCATTACCATGCTTATACAAATTTTGATTAAATAAGCAATTTCATATACACTGCTTAGCTTAGTAACTCCCTCAGAGACAGTACTTAATGAGTGTGAGCTCTTGTTATCTAGTTATCCGGGTCCTCATCCATCCCTCCATCCATCCACCTGTATATACATGGACTCCTCTACTCATCATTCAACTCTTTCTTCCTCAACACTGCCATCTGCCAGGTTTATAAAGTATGGTATTTCAAATTTTATACTCAGATCTAATTTTTCTCCCCAAATGATACTGGACAAAAGATTGAAATTCTCTACATTTTTTGTTTAGTCTTCTCTACAATGTAGAAAATTCTTATCCTTACATTATAAAACTGCTAAAACAAATGATTTGTATCTCTACTTATTGGAGCAACAAGGTCTATATAACAAAAGGAAAAACTCACCACAATATGAAAATACAGAAGATTTACAAAGCAGCACCCTTTCCCACTTCAGACTCACAGTCTCCATTCTTACTGGACATCATACCTTAAATGTGCCAAGTTCCTTCAACTCACCAGATCCAAAACTAAAGTCAATTATATCTCCTGCTGTGGGATGAACTGTGCCCCTCTCAAATCATATGCTTAAGTTCTAAAACCTTACAGCTCAAATGTGACTTTGTCTTCACAGACAATCAAGTTAAATTAGATTTTTATCAGGCCATCAAGATGAAATTAAGAGATAAATAGGAAGAGAGGGGGAGTTGACATGAAGAGACAGGGAAGATAAGACCATCCAAAAGCCAAGGAGAGACACCCCAAACCTTACTACCCTCAGAAAGAACCAGCCCTGGAACTTTTAGCCTCCAAAATTGCTAGGAAAAAAAAATGTTTTTATGTTTTAGTCACCGATTTTTTGTACTTGTTATGGCAGCCCTAACAAAGTAATTCTCCCATCTATCTTCCTCTTTCTCTGGTATCTGCTACCTCAGTACTCTGTACCACTACCTGCCTGGGCATCAACTGTTCCCCTTTATTCTTCTCAGCTCTTCCTTTGCCAAGGCCAAATATTTTGCCTATCTTCACATCTATTCTAGACTCTGTATATTTATCCATGTAAGCAACCATAAGCCTGCTTCAGACCTCCAGAGATCACCTCCCAAGCAGCCTCTCCCCTCTCCAATCTAACCTCTATGCTACTGAACAAGGGCTCTTCCCAGAACTCAAATTCAAAATCAAATCCTGGCTTAAAAGCCTTCAATGACCAAATTCCATTAATATCTCCTACCTTAATGCTGCAGTTTGGATTTTCCCAAAGGCCCATGCACTGAAGGTCTGACTCACAGAAGATGGCACTATTGGAAGGTGGTGGAAACTATGAGGTGGGACCCAGTGGAAAGAAGATAAGTCATTAGAAGGTGCCACTGCAGGGGATTTTAGAACTGCAGTACCTGCTTCTCTTTTTTTGGCCCCCAGCAGGCATGAGATCTCCAGATCTCCATAACATATGCTTCTGCTGTGATATACTGTACCGTCATAATCCCAAAGCAACAAGGCCAAGTGACCATGAACTGAAACTATGCACCAAACTAAACCTTTCCTCCTTATAATTTGTTTGTCTTAGGAAATTTTGTCACAGTGGCAGAATGCTAGTATACCTAATCTCTTCACTCACCCTTCTTTCTATTAATCCCAGTTCTGGCCTTGACCAGGCTGTCTTTACTCTGGGCCTTTGCATGTGCTATTTTCTCTGATAAATGTTTGACATCCTACTTCCTCACCTAGCTAAGTTCCCCTCATTTTCTGGATCTGACCTTACACATCAAACTCAGTCAAGAGCTTCCCATGTGCCCTGTGTGAGAACCTGGGTCATGCCACACTGCCATTGCTGCTGACTCACTTAACTAGAATGTTAGCTCTGTGGGAGAAGGACTGGGGCTGTCTCCTTTGCCATTACATTTCCAGTGTTTTGTTGCCCCTCCTGTTACACAACAGGCATTCAATTAACTGAAAGTTTTCAGAATCTGAGGGATAGGTAGAACTAAATGAAGTAAAGAGAAAGATGCTATTTCTTGTATCAACCAGAAGTTGGGGGCCAACTCATATAACCTCCATCCAAAAGACACTGAGTAAGAGAACATCACGGTTTGGAAGAGGGCAGTTGAAGAAGGAGTAAAATGACAAGCCTTGTATTTGATATCATTCTGTAGGCTGGAGCAAATGTTGAAGGTCAAATAGTCACTCACATAGGGAACTGCAAGAGAAACAGCAGAGACAGGATGGAGCTGAGTAGGAAGGGAGCAGAACAGTGTTGAAGGAATGAGGCTGGGGGGAGCTCTGAAGCAAGGAGGTGGTATAATGAAAGCATTTAGTGCTACAAAGAGACCAGGGGGAATCACAAGATCCCAAGATTATTCATACTTCTTGAGAAGACTGCTGAAAGTTCTGCAAATAACTCCGTACTTCCTGCTGATTTGCACACATGGCTTAGACTGCTCTTCTTTACATTTTCCTTAGTTTCCTAAAACATTTGATTTTGCTTCAGCTAGTTCCCATCATGTAAGATATGATTCTGGGTTTGGACACATTTCTGGTCACATCATGTGAACTGAGGTGAATCTGCAATGGAACCACATTCTTTACATTTCTCTACCACTTAGTCTTAGAATAAGTCAGGGATGTAATGTCCAACAGGTTAGGAAGAATATGAAAACTCAGAAAAATTACAGAGATATAGAAGCAAAAATTTCAGACTAGTGCTAACTCTTGTGTTATTCTAAGAATTTTGCAAAATAAGATTCTTCCCTCCAATAGTAATTAAGCCAGGTATAGTGGCACATGTCTGTCTGTAATCCCAGCTACTTGGAACAAGGCAGAGGGATCACTTGAGCCAGGGAGCTCAAGGCCATCCCTAATGACAATAGTGAGACTGTGTCTCAAAAAAAGATAAAGTAAAAGTAACTGAGATGAAAGTGAGGAGCAGGAGCTAGATCTGAATGTAAAACAAATGGTGAATTGTAGTAGTGTAAAATAGTGGCCAAACACACAGGCTTTGGTATTGAACAATCTGAAATACTAGGCTAGTTACTTGTCCTCTCTCAGTCTTCAAATCACCCCTGAATAAATCAACAATGCTCTGGTGGCTCTCCTGCAGACTCAAGTTCAATCTGTCTAGAGGTCTTTTGTACAGAGAAAGTATAATGTTACGAGCAGCCAGGGATCCAACAAATTGGTCAAAAGGCCATGACACAAACCAATCTAATCCTTTTTGGGTTTTTATGATAACACTAAAACTGTACTGGCATTAAATGAATAAATGCTGTGAAGAGTGAATAAACCCAACTATCAGATGATATTAAAACAAAGCAAAGGCCGGGGATTTAGCTCAGTAGTCCTGGTATCTGCCTGACAGGTAAAAGGTCCCAAATTCAATCCCCAGTATCACCTATCACAATGCTGGGTGCGATGGCACATACCTGTAATCCCAGCACTCAGGAGACAGAGGCAGGAGGATTACCACAAATTCAAGGCTAGTTTGGGCTACATAGTGAGTTCAGGGCCAGCCTAAACTATAAAGCAAGACTCTGTCTCAAAAAAAAAAAAGTAAATACCTATCCTCCACATCTAAAATTAATATTTGTTAAAGGAAGCAATATGAAAAACTCAGTTTTGACTAAATCATGCATGACTACATCCCTTGCAAAATCCAGAGCACAGTGAAGCATACAAAGAACACTGGGCATATCTCTTGTTTGTTTTGAGATGGGTCTCACTATACAGCCTAAATTGGCCTCTAACTCTTGTCTTAGTTACCTTCTCAATGCTGAGACAAAACACCCACACCTTCAAGTTAAGGAGGAGAGACTGATTCTGGCTCACAGTTTGTAGAGGTTTCAGTCCACAGCGGATTCAGCAGGCTCCAAAGAAGGATGGTGTGCAAGGGAACATCACAGCGGCAACAGCAAGCAGAGTGGAATGAAGGAAGTGGGGAAGGAGATACATCTTCTAGGCCACACCCCCAGGGACCCTTCTCTGACTAGGCTGCACCTCTCAACAACACATTTAGCAATAAACTCACACCCCCACGATGCAATCACCTCCCAGAAGCCCACCTATGAGATCCCAAGGCCTTGGGGGACATCTGTTTATAATCCATAACACTCCTGCCTCAATGTCCTAAGTGCTGGGAACACATACATGCACAACCACCCTTGATTCATGTTAACCTCTTTTAAGTGAATCAAACTATTGATATCTCTTCCCTTCATCTATAAGAAGTTAATTCTTACTTTCCATATTTAGCCAAAACATTGGCACATAGGAACACACTGCAAATTCATATATGCTAGTCAGCTAACTACAGAAAATACTTTCTCTAAAAATTTCAAATGACCTCCACGGAATACACACCCACACCGTACTACATCTTACTTAGTAACAGTGAGATACTTTTTCATTCAACTTTCTATCAGTTTCATATCATGGGACAAAGTGTTGATAGATTTTCAAATAAGCACCATTCAAAGGATTGCAATAAAAACTTGGTACGTGCATATGCTTGCACCAAGTGTTATCTCATACACATAACAAATGTTTTATACCTATTAACAGAAGGAAAAAGAGACACTAACATTTATTTACTAATAGTCTACTACTCACCAGGAGTTATTCCCACATTTGTCTCATACAGTGCTCATAGACAGAGTCCATGAAGTTGTATTTTTTTCTTTCTGCAAATGAGGAATTAGGAGTGAAGACTAAGTAATTTGTCAAAGGTCATGTAATTACTTAGCTGTCTGAGATTCACATTCCAAATCTGTAAAAAAATATGTCCAGTTCAAAAACTTGTATTTCTAGCCTAGGTATAACCAACTAAGGAGAGGTAGAGGAGGCTAACTATGCAAAGAATACAAACTCAAATTCTAAAAAGAAAAGAAAGAAGAAAATGAAAGCAAATTTGCTGCACAGTAACACTTTAAAGAACTTGAAAATATTCCACATGGTTTATTAACACTGTTCTACCATGACCAGTATTTACAATCTTTCCCTAACAAGGAAATAGCCACTTTACTCAAGGCACTAACATCCAGTTTCAGCTACTTATATCAAATGTACATGTAGCTCCCACAGATGAAAAAGGTAAATTAAAGGATTAAGTTTCAAAGAACAGTTCTTCAGGAATTGCTAGATGCCACCTTAGTAGACATCAAATTACCATCTTTTCAAATTACACATATTCTTAAGATAAAAATGTCAAACAAACTATTTCTGTAATGTAAGATCCTACAAGTACCCTATTATCTTTATTACATGATCACGGATAAAGGTTTTTAAAGCTGTGAACTATAAGGATCTTTAATCTTTAAAGTTCATTATACCTTTAATAAAACAAGCACTATCAAGGTCTGGCCTCTCATCTCTCAGGTATAATTTTGACAACATTTAATTATTTTTAAATAATATTCATACATTCCCATTACAAAGCAAAGATAATTATTATGCCACCAAGCCATTCTATTAACATATAATATATATTTAGGTAGTTACACATAATTTGGAAAGAAACAGAAATTTGTGCCTTAATATGTGATTCAAAATGGCAAATCAGTTAACTCTTCAGAAAAAAAGTTTAAGAATTAACAGTGCCAAGTAAATTGTACTATTTAAATCTGCATTGGCAATTTTATCATAACCCTACTTGCAGAAGAACAAAAATAACTGACTATTCAGATAACTACTCATCAGAAAATCCTATATGCAAACAGACTAACAAACCAGCCAGAGATACCACGTCAATGTTAAAGACAAACATTTAAAATTCAAGACAATGAGAAACAGATGACATAAACATTCACTTGATACTGAACCCTAGATTTCATTCTGTTGTCTCGATGACCCTATATAGTAAACACACTGTTTAAAACCACTAAGTTTCTGAGTACACAGTCATAAACTTTGCAACCCAGATTCTGCAGTGCTTATACCGTTTATAGCCAATGTAACACTATCAAAACACATGGACTTCACCGAAATAATTACAATGATTTCTATGTTCTCCTGCACAAGGAAAACTCCCTACTAACTGTTCTTTGTTTTATGCATGGTCACCAGGGGGACAGCCTCTCCAATCACACCCAATGACTCCTACTGGGTGTGCATACCTCTGAGCTCACTGCTGGGGACACCTCACACAGTTCAGAGACATGCTTCGGTACACCTTTATTCCTGCTGTAGCCAGGCAAGCTTGAGTTAAATTTGTCTTCTTTTTCTTCTTCTCCTTTGTTATCTTGATTATAAGATTCCCAGGCTTTCAATAAATCAGGTCTTTCTTCAGTTTCAAAACATAAGAGGAGTGATTTAGCCAGAGACTCTAGTTCATTGTGGATAGCTGGAGATATTTTATTCTCACAGCAGTCAGCAGAAGTAGCAGGCTCACTGAAGTCATTGCAAACATCACTGACCAAGCTGCAAATTGTTTCAACACAATTCTTGAGGAGAAGCATGTCACTGTAGCACCCTACACAAAAGAGGAAAATGTTTATTACTCTTTTCAGTTCTCATCAGGTATTTATTACTGTTACATGACTACAGATATCTTTTAAGTCAAACTGAACCTTTTAAGACAATTAGAAACTAAGTATTCAGCTAAAGTGCAAATCGGCTAAAAAAAGTACCTGGTCTTAATAAGGTCTTAATAATACCTGTGTAGGCAGGGGTGATTATACAGATACCAGGTGGGAATTCAATTACATAAGTTCCTCTACTGGAACTAAGATCAATGAAGTGACATTAAGTGGACTTATTGATAACTTAGGGTAGGAAAGAAAAAGGAAAAATGTTTAAGAACCTTTGAACTATAGAATTCTGATTACAAATTCCACTTAGAGTATATACCTGTCAGTGCAGAAATAACAATTTGAATGGTTTTCTCTAAACAGTGTTTTAACTTGAAGAATTTTAGGGCAAGACCAACTATATTCTTTGAATCTCGGTATTCAAAATCATCTTCTTGTACTTGAGTTCTGAAGCTTTTCTGTGTAAATAAAGTAATAGTTTTAAAAAACACATAATCTACATGGCAATAAACTCACTCAATTTTATATTAACTACCAGAAGCTTATATTTAACAAAGTTTAATTTCCGTATAAGTATTTAACTCCATTTCTATAAACAAAACCAAAATACAATATTAACAAGTGCTATTTTCAAAAGAAATGAGAATTTTCAATTAATTTTAAACTGAAATCTTCTTACCCCTTTACTTGAGAATATAATAAAGTAACCCATTCCATTTATTACCCAACTAGGAAAGATACTTCATTTTACAGAATTTAACTTTAAAACATCTCCTACTTACTGTATTTAAAGAAAAAATTTCAAGCCATAGAAATTATTTTTAACACATCAATTATATATTTAGTCTATATTTTTGTATTTAGTTTTATTAAATAGATAATTTGTCTAAGTGTTACCTATATTAGAGATCTTGAACACACTGATAATTAGTTTTTAGCCCATAATAAAAGGTTATCCAAACACAAGATCAGTTACTATACCAATCGTTTAAGAAACAAATACTAATATTAAAAAATCTTTACACTATATTTGTTACTATAACTGGTAAGTGATATCCCAAGAGAAAGTAGCTACAACCTATCATAACCTATCATATAAGCTTCAGTTAAACATAGATGAAGTAGTTATCTGGCTAAAGTTAAAAAAGAAATAAAAATATCTACAAATGAACCAAGTGAAATGGTAAAATACACTAAACAAGATTTTTAAAAGTAGAAGACTTACTGTTTTCCATTCAGAAAAGATATTTTCAAGAGATCTGATCAATCCCATGGCATATACTTTCATCTGTTTGGTAACCTATAAAAAATGTTACATAATTACTTAGAAAAACAAATAACCTCAAACTGAGTATGACTAGATAAAGTTCTAGTCTACAAAGCCAGAAGACTGAAACTACCCAAAATT
>PVIC010055171.1:0-11306 GCA_004025085.1 Thryonomys swinderianus | reverse complement strand
TGAGGGGAAGGAATAAATATGATACAGAAAGAAAATAAAAGAGCATGTATAAGGGGGGAGGAGGGGGGAGTGGGTAGGGATATGGGTAAAAATGAGAATTAACTTGTGGCATATACTGGTACAAATTTCCCAATGTTATATGTGATTTTGAGATGTATATAAATTGTACCAATAAAGAATTCAATTAAAAAAAAACATTGGTAGAGCGGTCTGTGTGCATAGAGACCACAATAATTCAATTGTTTGCAGAGCAAAATTAATATGGGAAAAATGGAATAACAAAAGTACTTGATTATTCCATGGGAAATCAGTAAGTGAAAAATAAAGGAATAAACACCAGATACATCAAACAAAAGGCAAATAAATGTAATCATTCAAATTAAAAGAGTCTGGAAGACAAAATAAGAACCAATTAAATACTACTATAAGAGACAACATTGAAATATAATAAGTATTTTAAACTTCTAGTCTATTAAAAAAATCTCAAAAACCTTAAGATTTATTTCTATTTTGTGCTTTCTTTATTAGTAGTCCCATTTTCCTAAACCTTTGCATGTTTTAATTCTTTATTGTATACTGGATCTACTACTATTGAAGTTGATACTATTTTCCCTCAGAGAAAGCTGTGCTATTTGTCAGGTAGAGGGTGAGAGGTTCATCACCCAATCCAATAAGTAATAATCAGAGTAGTACTTCAAGTGAGGATATGGTTTCATTAGATATAGTTAACCTCTGACTTTGAATGCTTTAAGGGCATTATCTGTACTATGTCAGTGGTAGCCTCATTTCTTCTCTAATGGTACTTTAGCTCCAAAGCATTATGTTCAATATGGGACAGCAGGAAATTTGGAGAGTTTTTACTGTGTTACTGTTTGTGTGCTCTGCTTTTCAGGTCCTAACCTCCCCATGAGTTGTCTGGTGAAGTGTGGCAGGTGGTAGTGCTCTGTAGTTCCTCCACTATCACAGTTCTGCTTTTCAGAAGTGGATATCCTTCTGTAGCTGTGTATATGGTTAAGATATGAAGAGTGTTTAAAAGAGGGTTCTTACTATATATCTGTTACAGGTGCCTCATTATAGTATGATTTGATTCCTAAAGTATGATTTGGGAAGAGTTGCATTTTGCCCTTTTGAGCTAGCTTCTTATACTGCTAAAGACTACAGAGTCTTTTACCAATAGAAACACTGATTATACATAATACCTGACACATAGTAAAGCAAATAAAAAATATTAGTTCTGCTGAGTGCTCCTCACATACTGGAATTTTAATTTACCTAGCCCACCACAGGCCTCTAATTAATGATAAATATGCCCCTTTATAATTAATAATTTCCCCCCGGATATTGCCATTGGAACATCTTGAAATAACTTACTGTCTCCTTTTCAGAGGCAGAAATCCCCACTCCTGTTGCCAGGACTTCATTTATGTACCCATCAGCCTTACTACTGTTGGCACAAATATCTGGCACCCACAACATAAAAGAGAACTTTAATTTAGTTCATGATTTTAGCGGTTTCAGTCAATGATCATCTGGCTCCAAGGCAGACACACCATGACAGAAAGGCTCACTTCATGGTCACACAAAAACCCCGTGACTTACCTCTCCCATCTTGACCCTACTTATATCAGCAATTCAGATATCCACTGATGTGCATATTACCCCCATGATCCAGGGACCTCTTCAGGAATCTCTTGATTCAGTTAAGATAACAATTAAGATTAATGGGTACAATTTGTATGTTCTCCTGCTATGGTGGTTTTCTCACATGGTCTTGAGTCTAGTCCCATGTATCCCTTCAGTCTGGTCTCCTCATTTGCTAATTCCATCTCTGTTGCTGGTGATTAAATGAGATGACTACATTTCTAGTGCTGAAGTAGAAGACAACAGCCCTATGCCCTCATTTGCCACGGTTTCTTAAAAATATAACAGGTTTACATGTAGCTTACAAAAGACTTGCTGTAATTTTTCAAAACACATGCTGATCTTTAGAAGGATGAGACAACACCATCAGAGACCTGTAGACATTGGACAGATCGGGCCTCCACCTTAGAGTACTTTTCCATTCCTTGCCTATCTGTATGAAGGGTGAGCATCCAAGGATCCTCTATTTATTATTATTGTAGACTAGGATAAAGTGACTATTATATCACTCAATTGCCAGCTTGAACCATCAGTGCATGACTGTCCCACTGGATGGCTTGTACTACTTAAGGGGACTGTCCCAGGTCACCTGAAGAGACAGTCATGCATGTACCACCCAGGGTTCAATTACCTATGAGAGAAACACAGGTTATGACCCCGTTGTGAATGTGTTACAGCCACCCTCCTTGATCTTCCCCCAGCCTAGCCACAATTCCCAGAATGATTCACAATATGTATACATATTACTTATTGCTGCAACAGTGGTCACACTTTATAATGTTTCAACACTTTTGAAGTTTTTAAAATTAAATAATACTATTTATTAAAAACCAAAAGCTCAGGTTGAGTCAGGTTATGTTGAGATCTTTATTTCTTCCTAGATTTTCTTCAACGTATGTTAAAAACTCACTGTCCAGTATTAGTCACCTTATTACACATTTGAACATTTTAACTTGGTATTATTTACTCTATAGGGAAATTAGGGGAAGTGTTAGTATTACAGCACAGCATTAAAACGTCAAGACTACACTTTCCTACCAGGAGAAATTACTTTTTGTGTTAACTTCAGAGGTCCTGTGGTCAGTGGGTAGATTTTTAATCCATAAAACATGTATGCATTTATGTAATATGTGAAAATATTTTAAAATGAAGCAGCATTCTTTACCAACATCCAACTTCATGTGAAATTTTTCTATATATGTGAAACAATAAAGATGGACTTTTTGAGAGTGCATTTGTATGTTTGTAAAAGAGAAGGAAGAGAACTAATAATTACGAAGTGGTGATATTTGAGCCAATTGTACGACTGGAATTGTTCATTTATACCATGAGTTAATACTGATACAAAAGGCATTTTGAGTCCATGGTCCAAGTGAGGTCCAGCAAAACCTAGGATTGGGAGTAACTTGCTGTGCAAACATTCTGCAAGACAAGCTAATATTTCTAAGAAATTTTAATTTGATAAATGAGCCAAGTCTTACAATACGAGCAGTATTTGATGTCAAACATTACACCATCACATTATCACAGCCAACAGTTGCTTTTTCTCTTCTCTCTCTCCCTCCCTCTCTCTTTCCCAACCCTCTATAGGATTGTGGATTACCATCTCCCAATAGCAGAAGGATATGTACAGGAGGAGGAGAAAAAGGCAAAGGAGTCCTTCATTTCAACTGATATTAGGGAGATGTGTAAAATGTGGGAAGCAGTGAAAAATTTTGTAGAAAAGCAGCACCCAACTAAGGCTGGAAGAGTGGGAGTGATAAATCTGTTTAATGACAATGCAAGGTGACAATGTGAAATCCTTAAAAGAAGGCAAAAGCAAGTGTCCTTGGACAGGTTCCTTGTTAAAGTTGCATAAAAATAAAAAGATTTCATTGAGCCAGTAGACAGAAGCGACTGTTAGGGATAATAAGAATCATTCTACACAATAACCTTTCTTTCTTGTCTCCCTCACATCAGTGAAAAAAGTTTTCAAAGGTAAGTGTGGATTAATTTATTTTTCTTTATATTTTGTGTATTTCTGGATTGTGCCATGAATCATCTGAGTTTGCATTATTTCTTATGGGAAAATTTTCTTTGATATATAAATGCTTCAGATTACAAGTATGTTTTTGGAACAAACTGGGTTCACAACTAAAGCTTTATTTAGCATTAGAGGAAGATGACAGATTCAGTGAACTAGAACCAGAAATAACACTGGGAAATGTTAAAATAAACAGAAATAGTTTATATAAATATGAATTTATACTTTACATCTCTTATAAACTCCCCATTGCACTCCTGACTGTTTCAGTCATTGGTCTTTCACTTGAAGTATCCATTATTTCCAGGCATTACAATAAGAATTTATTTTTTGTGTACTGAACTGACAAAATTTCTAGCTGCTTTGTATCTCTGAACCTGGCAACCTAAAGTCCATCAGTAACAACTATAGGGATATGGACAATGCGTAAAAACATGTGGGGTTTATTATACATGTCTCTGTGTACTTGAGGAACAGTAACATGGAGGAAGATTCGACTAACTAAAATTGAACAAATAAAAGGAAATTACAAAAGGAAGACTTCAATTAAACACTAAAATCTGTCGAATAAAGCTGTCAAAATGGATAAGCTCACTTTTAAGGTGGAGAGCTTCCTCTCATTAATGTGCGAAGCAGAATGTAGAAGGCCTCTGAGACAACTGTTGAAGCTGTTCTTGAAGTGGTATCCTAACTTGTCAGAAAATATGATTTTATTATGTTAGTGGGATTATATGTAATGATCTTGTTCTTTGTTTATGATAATGCAGGAATTATTACAAGATTGACTTCTTAAATAAAATTTAGGATTACAAATAAATCTTTCAGAAAACCAGAACCTGTTTCTGTTAAAAGAAAAGACATCAGAACTTCTAGGCCCTTTCAAACAGTATCTTGTGACCAGAAACTTTGCAGTGTCAGCAGAACTATAAAGCCTAATTTACCTTTCTGTTAAAAGGTAGTACTGAGTCTATAGCATATTCTAAAATTTCTTAGGTTTATCTCCAACATTTTGAGATGGAAGATTTCTGGACTATATTCAAACTCCTGCTGTTTGAGCATGTACTGTTTTGTTTCCTCATAGACAAGCATTTGTTTCCATGCAGACACTGATTTATACTGAACATGTTTAAACTTGTAGAAACAATCTAACTTGTTCAGAAAAAGTAATGACCAAATAAAAGAATATTCCAGGTTTCCCTGAGTAATGGATGGGTAGATTGTCATAAATATATCTCAGACACTTAAATTTCAGCTGCATGCTTTTGTTGTAGCCAGCAAAATTAGAACATGGGATTTTAAATACTTTCTTTTTTCACTTCTTTGACATTAGTATATTTGGAAAAAAATCAACAATGTGAGTGCCATTTGTTTTTAAGAAAATTTTAATATATTTCTCAACTCTCGTTTGCTTTGTATATATGTGTGTTTATGTTACACACATACAATTATATATAATATATAATCATATACAATGATTTATTTCTTAGGTAATAGATTATCAGAGCATGGCTGGAAACCATGTGAATTGAATACTGATAAGTAATCTCATGGTGCAGTGCCTGGAAATGGTAGAGACTTCGGAGAAAAAACTGTGACCGATTACAATCAGTCCTGATAAAAGATGCAAAGTATAGCTCATATTTACCCATAATATTTGCATTCTTTTTCTTATTATCCATTTTATTTGAATATATGGAACACACTTATAAGCAGAACATTTAAAACATGTCTGTTTACTTGATATATTCAAGACTACTTCTTGGGGACAAAGAAATGAGTGTAAGTGTGAGCTAGTTGTATAGCTGAGTGAGTTCAAGAATAGCATAAGCCTTATTGGATAGGAAATCTATAGTCATGTTAAAATGGTCCATTTTTAATGGGAAATGCTACACTTTTATGGGGCTACAGGTATATATAGGAATGTATATTATTTCCCAAGATGTCCCTTTTCCTACTTTTACTTCCTTCTACTGAATTTGCACAACTGAGTTGAAAATAAGTTCTTAGGGAACATACAGTACAAATGATATGATATGTTGAGTAGGGTATTAAACAATGGGAATCACAGGCAATAGTTTTCTAATATGATCTGATTTTGTACACTTCTATTACTTTTAGTCAAGATGAACCAATCAATATGTAATTGTCATTTATTACAAAAACACTAGAAAGATTAATAAAATGCATGTAATGGGAAGCAAATCCATGGCCTCAATAATTTAGAGGAGGCTAAAAGAAAGCACTCCTAATAAGAAGGATGACACTATTAAAATGGTACAAAAAGAATAGGAATAGATAATTTGGAGAGCCATCTAAACCTCTCTCTTAATTTTAACCCTCATTTGCAAATATAATCTTTTTTGTCCATGTCTTGTAGTACTTTCATGATAATGATACACCATGTATTAACTACTATTATTTATTCTCTTCTTACTTTGTATTGAAATTTTGTTTTATTTTTTTCATTTAAGAAAGATTTTTAAAAAGAATAGGATAAGGCAGGTGTGGTGATGCATGCCTACAATACCAGGACTTTGGAAAGCTGAGTCAGAAGGATCACAAGTTTGAGCAACTTAGTGATCTACTATCTGAAAAAGCTAGGAAATAAAAAGTAAAAAAAGTTGCTAGGTTTAATCTCTAATATCACAAACAAAATGAAATGAAACAAAAGAGGATAAAACCACAAAGGGTAAAGATAAAGATTTAGTGAAAAGCAGGAATTAATAAAATAGAAAATAAAAGTACAATACAGTTAATTGCTAAAACTTGAGTAAAATGATGAATTGGGGAAATGAATACAACAGGGTAGGGGCAAATATAATTAAAAAACCCCCATAAGTGTAACTATAGGAGAGAGTGAAAATATTAAAATATTATAAAAATGGAGTATTATTCTGCCATAAAGAACGACAAGATTGATTCATTCATCTGCAAATGGAGACACCTGGAGGACACACTAATAAGTGAAATAAATAGAACACAGATATGCAAATACCGGATCTTTTCTTTGATATAAGCACCTGTAGAGGTAAAGGAGCTCTAGAATGTATGATAATTTTTGTAGAATGGAAAATATGCAAAAGGAATTTGGTGTGGGAACATAATGAGGGGAAGGAATAAATATGATTTGGAAAAAAATAAAAGTATGTATATAGGGGGTGGGGAGGAGGTGGGTGGTCAGGGATATGGGTAAAAATGAGAATTGACCTGTGTCACATATTGGTACAAACTCCCCAATGTTTTGTGTGATTGTGAGCTGTGTATATAATGTACCAATAAAGTTTACTGAATAATGAAAAAAATGTTATAAACAACTTTATTCCAAAAAATTTCAAAATGGAAAAATTTAATACATTCCTAGTAAAAAAGATGTATTATTTAATCTTAAAGAAAGAATGAAACAAAACTGAAAAAAGAAACATAGTCTTATTCAAAAACTTCTGAAACAAAAAGCAAACTGGGGGCTAGAGATGTAGTTCAGAAGGAGAAGGTTTGCCATATGAAACCAACATGTGAATAGTGAAGACAAGAAGCCAGAATTAATAAATATGTCTGGCACAACTTTTTGCACTCCTGGGAGAGAAGAGGCCAATAACATGGCAAGAACAGAAGAACACAGCCAATCAACAGACACGTGACATTTATAAAGAAAAAAATAAAACAACTAAAATATTGAAGAAAATTAAATAAATGAAGTAAACTACATTAATGGGTAGGAAAAGCAATTTATGTAAAGTGGAAATACAATCCAAATTGATTTACACATGTAAGAGGTGAAAGACTTATATGATCTGAAGAGAAACTAGAGATTTATATATTTAATAGATTGATTTATAAATTTAATAATACTTCATTTCTTTAATATGGCCTGGAATTTGACAAGATGATTCTAAAAGTAATACGAAGTAGCCAAAAAGTAGCTAAGGCAGTCTTAAGGCAAAACAAGTTGGAAAAGATGTACCAAGATTTATTATAAAGCTTTAGTAGCTGAGACAAAACAAAGAGAACAATGGGACCAAGTAAGTACCCCAAGAAGAACCATACACGTAGAAATTTAGATGTGATAGCTTAGCAAAAACAAAAACAAAAACAAAAAAAAGCATTGGAAAATATCTGATCATAAGAATAGAGAGGAATTTTTTTTTTTTTAAGACAGGGTCTCACTTTGTAGTTCAGGCTGGCCCTGAGCTCACTATGTAGCCCAGGTAAGCCTCGAACTCAGCAATCCTCCTGCCTCTGCCTCCCCAGTGCTGGGATGACAGGCGTGAACCACCACGCCCAGCACTGAGTATGTGATATTGATTGTGTGGAGACTTTTCAGAAAACTAGGACTAGGGGTCCCATTTGACCCTGCTATCCCCCTGCTAAGAATATACCCAAAAGAATTTTAAAAATTACATTGGAAAGACAGATGTACACCCTTGTTCATAGCAGCTCAGTTTGTGATAGCTCAGTCTTGGAAACAACCCAAATGCCCATCAACTGGAGAGTGGATAAAGAAGATGTAGTTTTTTTAAAAATAAAATGGAGTACTACTCTGCCATAAAGAATGACAAGATTGATTCATTTACGTGCAAATGGATACATCTGGAGGACACGCTAATGAGTAAAATCAATAGATCACAGATAGGCAAATACCGGATCTTCCCAAGAGAGGAATTTTTAAAAGACAATACTTTCCCAAAAAATGATGAAAACGAAAGAGATGAAAAACTACAATTCATAACAGTTTTTCATACAGTGGAAAGAAAAGTCAGAAATTGCTTCAGTGCTACCTCAGAATACAAAAAGATACAGGAAAGGGTGGGGCTATTCTATAAGAAAAGTGTTTGATTCTTTTAAATATTTGGATGTAGAACAAAAGGTGGGAGACAAGATAACATTTTTTTTGTTTGTTTGTTTGAGACAGGGTCTCACTTTGTAGTTCAGGCTGTCTCTGAGCTCACTATGTAGCCCAGGCAAGCCTCGAATTCAGCAATCCTCCTGTCTCTGTCTCCTGAGTGCTGGGATTACAGGCGTGAGCCACCATGCCCAGCATTGTGGTATGTGGTATTGATTGCTGGTGGGTGTGAGTCTCCACGCCCAGCATTGTATGTGGTTACCAGTGATCGAACTCAGGACCCTGCACTTGCAAGGCAGGCGCCAGAACCACTGAGCTAATCCTCCGGCCCGACAAGATAACATTTTAAAGAACATAAACTAAATCATTATAAATTTTTACTTTTTTGTTATACAATTATCAGGGTAATTTAATTTCATACTATATTTTTTGTTAAACAGGATATATTTTAAGCCTATCCATACTAAATATCTAGATAACAAACTTTAAGTTAATATCCATATTATAGACAAGGATGTTAATAAGATGCCATTAAACTCCCTTTAAACTTAAGACATTTCATGTATTAGTTCCCATTTTTTCATCACACAGGCTCTGCCTCCGTCTGCTTTTGTTTTTGATACTACTGTATCAATCTTGGTAGATTTCTTTTGTAGCAATTGCTCCTGTTCTCCGAAGATCACGCTTCCCATAGCTGGACTTTTCCTACTAGGGCCCATAACATAAGTGGCACATAATAAAACATTACAGTAGTTCACAGTCTACCATCATTTTGCAAGATAACATTGTATTTTATATTTATACTGTATCATCATACAGTAACTCAAAAAGATAAAGACTGTCTTGCCCTTGTTTTGATAATCCTTTATGTTCATGTAGTACCATTAGCTATAATTTGTAATGTGCTTCCACAGTAGTTGATTTGATCTTTAGGAGTAGATAAAATTATTGTCATTTTAAGGATCCAAAAAAAGTTTAAAAAGAGGCTTCCATGGACTCTCTAAAATCATGTAACTGCTTGGACTTGAACCCAGAAATTGGTATTCCCAGATCACTGGATGTCTCTGTGACTCCCCTCCACCAAGCTCTGTCATTTTCATATGATGACTTGGAGATATATTTTTATGATCTATACATTTAATATTGTTGGCAAGGCAAAGTCTATTTTCATTATTAAATTTAGTTTTAACAAATACATAAAAACAGTTATACCATGCTAATAGTCCTTTACATTCAAACATTGTTTAAATCAGGTTAAAACATCAGGTTAAACTATCTTCTCAAAGACTGATTATTTCTCTATGGAGAAAATATTCAAAATCCTTCCTTCTAGCTTTTTGAAATACACAGTACATTACTATCATCTGTAGTCACCCTGCTGTGCAGTAGCATGGCAGAACTGCTTGCTCTCTATACCCATCAATTTGTCTTTCCACATCACTGCCACTCTAATACTCTCCTCAGACAAAGTCAACTTAATCATGGTCTCTTTTAAAATTTGCTTTTAAAGTATAGTTTTCATTTTTATATGTATCCTTGTAGCTTCTACAAAGGAAATAATTACAAAATCCTCACTTAAAATTGGTCAACGCTAATATACTTCCACCAATATTCCTAGGACAAGAAAACTTAGCTATAAAAGCAGACTTGGACAAAAGTTGCCAGACTATTTTTTTCTTTTGCTATTAGTTTCCTTACCTCCAAAAAGATGGAAGGCTTTTCTACAGCTTGGTAGGGGCCATTTTGCAGAGCTGGATTTCTGAAAGCTTTGTTTTATTTTCAAATATTCTTTAGTAAAGAATGTTTTCGTGGCATTGTTCAGTTCTAGAGTAAAGTAAAAGAAAAGTTTAAATTTTTTTCTATGATTCAATCCATTTTTTCTTTTATTAGTAGGGTTTGAGGTACAAGAAGTTTACATTCATGTTAGGGAGAAGGTGCACATATAAAACACAACTTGATTCTTTTTAAAATCTTCCCACCTCCATCTCTTTCTATGTCTACATCCCTTCTCTAATTTTCATTCTTCTTACTTTTAGTTCATGTTTATCACATATGTTTACATTCATTGTGGGTGCTCGGTACATATGCATGATACATCTTAAATCTTTTTACTTTCCTTTACCCATTTGTTTTGTTCTCATATTCAAATCTCCTGGACCCTGCCTGAACCCTTTCTCATTTGCAAAAGATCTATCTCCCTGTTTCTTTTCATCTATCTATCTATCTATCTATCTATCTATCTATCTATCTATCTATCTATCTATCTATCCATCCATCCTTTATTTGTACTTTGCCTTATTCAACTGAGTAATAAAACATAATATTTAAGCTTGTGGGTCTGATTTATTTCACTTAACATTTTTCAGGTGTATCCATTCTCCCACAAATGTCTTGAATTCACTTTATAGTTGAGTAGAATTATGTATTCTATCATATTTTATCTTTTTGTCTGTTGATGGGCTGCTTTCAGCTTATTATGAACAGTGTTGCTATTAACACAGGTATATAAGCACTACAGTAATAATGATGTCTTTAGCACTTTTGGGAAGATACTTAAAGGAAGATACCAACATTAAATGGAGTTCCTAATTTTACTTCTTTAAGAAGTCTCCATACTTATTTCCATAATGGTTGTACTAATTTATATTCCCACCAACAATGTAGGATGGTTTTTTCACTAGAGCCATAAAGGCATATCAAGTATTATTTGATTTCTTGATAATTGCCATAGTTTCCGATTTAAGATGGAATCTCAGTGTTGTTTTAATTTGCATTTCTCTGATGGCCACAGATGCTGAAAAT
>PVIC010055170.1:0-11307 GCA_004025085.1 Thryonomys swinderianus | reverse complement strand
TGAGGGGAATACTTAACAGTAAATAATTCTATGAGAAAGAAGGATATTAAATTAATACTTTAAGCTTCTGTCTTAAGAAACTAACAAAGATTAACAAACTAACCCAAAGTAAGAGGGCCTAAGGAAATAATAGTCATCAGTGAAACTGAAAACAAAAATCTATGGAAAATTTCACTGAAACACAAATTTTTTTTTTTTTTCTTTTTTTGAGACGGTCTCGCTTTGTAGTTCAGGCTGGCTCTGAGCTCACTGTGTAGCCCAGGCAAGCCTGGAACTCAGCAATCCTCCTGCCTCTGCCTCCCAAGTGCTGGGATTACAGGCATGAGCCACTACGCCCGGCACTGTGGTATGCGGTGTTGATGGTTGGTGGGCGAGAGTCTCCACGCCCAGCATTGTATGTGGTTACCGGGGATCGAACTCAGGTCCTTGCGCTTGTGAGGCAGGCGCCGGAACCACTGAGCTAACCCTCCGGCCCTAAAACACAAAACTTTAACACTCGAGTCAAACTGAACAAACCCTCCCCAAAAACAAGTTACAAATCACTACCATATGGAAACTGGAAACTGTGGTACTGTGATATGATAAGGATTCATATATCACTCTCTGCCCCCTGACCAGAGCTTCTGTCATTTCCTGAGTGACAGAAGCACCTTTTGTTCTCAGGAGGTGACACTCATGGCCTCTGGGCAGTTCCCAATGGGACTGGCTGCCCGGGAAACCTTGAAATTAGAAGGCTGGAACTTTCAATCTCAACTTTTTTTTTTCTTTTTTCGAGACAGGGTCTCACTGTGTAGTCCAGGTTGGCCCTGAGCTCACTATGTAGCCCAGGTAAGCCTTGAACTCGGAAATCCTCCTGCCTCTGCCTACCGAGTGCTGGGATGACAGGCGTGGAGCCACCATGCCAAGCACTGTGGTGTTTGGTTACGTGGATGGAACTCAGGACCTTGTGTTTGCCAGGCAACACTGGACCACTGAGCTAAATCTTTGGCCCTCATTCGTTCATTCATTCATTCATTTATTTATTGAGACAGGGTCTGGCTTTGTAGTTCAGGCTGGCCCGGAGCTCACTATGTAGCCCAGGCAAGCCTCGAACATGGCAATCCTCCTGCCTCTGCCTCCCGAGTGCTGGGATGACAGGTGTGAGCCACCACACCTGGCCTCATTTTTATTTTTTATTGTTAATGTTTTCGGCTTAACTCCTGAAACCCATGCATCTTAGCAACCAGGAGTAAAGTGGGTTGTGTTGAGTGGTATATGAAAATATGAAGAGCGCTTTTTTGTTTTGTTCTGTATTTCTCTCTATTTGCAGTAAAAGAAGGGGTATCACCGGTGATCTGCAGATACACGTGTATACAGAGAGCACAATAACCGGACACACCATCCCACCACAAACAGGAAGCCAGATAAGCCTCAAAAGACACAAAGTACCTTACAACTTACTCAAGAAGAAACAAATAACCTGAATTGTCCTGTAGCTAGTAGGAAACATCATTATCTAATTTTAAAGATCCCCGAAGTGTCAGTTATTAGGGACGGTACATTATAACACCTTGGTGACAGCACAGCACACCTGTCGTTGTCCTGGCACCCTCTGCTTGGCAGGAGGACAGGCACAGACACACTCCTGCTGCTTTTACTGGGGACAAAACCGCCACAGACCTGCAAAGTCTGCCACAGAATTTTCAGTAATCAAAAACTGAGAACATCCGGTCCATCCCACAAAAATGCTTCGAAATAAACAGGACCCATCCAAGGGAATATCAACAATCAGTGAAGAAGTGGAAGTGGCCCTTCCAGGAGCCGTGTACTCCTTGTTTCCCTGTCCAACACTCAGCATTCAAGGAGCCCCGGCTGGCAGCTCCGCCTCACTGTGGGAGCCTACAGCTGTGCTCTCACGCCAAACAATGGCAAGCTCTGCTGCAGGTAAATTTAAAAATAATTTGTTGTCTTGTAAAAAAGTAAAGCAAGGGGCCAGAGGGTTAGCTCAGTGGTTCCGGCGCCTGCCTCACACGCGCAAGGTCCTGAGTTCGATCCCCGGTAACCACATGCAATGCTGGGCGTGGAGACTCATGCCCACCAGCAGTCAGTACCACATACCACAATGCCGGGAGTGGTGGCTCACACCTGTCATCGCAGCACTGGGGAGACAGAGGCAGGAGGATTGCTGAGTTCGAGACTTGCCTGGGCTACAGAGTGAGCTCAGAGCCAACCTGAACTACAAAGTGAGATCCTGTCTCAAAAAGAAAAAAAAAAAAAAGTAAAGCAAGGGCCAGGGATTTAGCACAAGTGGTACTGCGCCTACCTTGGAAGCAGAAGGGCCCGAGTTCGATCCCCGGTACCGCAAAAAGAAATGTAATGCAAATCACAAACAAAAACATGTAACAACATCACACTGTACCAATTAGGAAATCTATCAATCACTTTAAGAGCCAAATAAAACTCTAATTTGATCAGACAGTCATAGTCTTAGTCAGTTCCTTTTTTTGAGACAAACAGTTCTGTGCAGAGGCCAGGATGACACAGGACACTGCATACTGGTGACTAAGGTAGAAACACCACTGCTATGACATCAGACAAAACCCTCCCGGCTGGTGCAGTGCTGTGCACTGTGATCCAGGGACGGAGACACACACTCTGGACGCTGCGCAAGACTCCACTCTGGAGGGCAGCGACCACCCCCGCCAGCGTTGGGATGGGGCCTGACAAGACGGGGCGGGCCGGACACTCACACTGACGCCACCGCCCTTCTGCACGTGGTGCCGCAGGGTCTTCTCGAGCCTGGACGCGGCCCCGCGCAGCTCCGCCTTCTCCCGGCTCAGGGCGCTGACGGCCCCCGTGAGAGAATCATTGTCTCTGGGCAGCACGTCCGCCAGCTGTGCTTGCAGCTCTGCGGCCACTGTTGTCTTGAAAAGGAGAAAACACATTCACAGAAGTAGGTTTTGCTAGCTGGGCACATGGATACCCCCTGCAATCCGGCACTCAGGAAGCAAAGGCAGGAGGAGCTCGAGCTCAAGGGCAGCCTGGGCGCCGCAGCGACAGTGTCTCAGACTCAAATGATACAGGGCTGGGGACGGAGCTGGCCGGGGGAGAGCACTTACCCAGCGTGCACAGGGCCTGCAGTGCCGCCAAAAACAGCAAAAAGAGGTTTTTATTGGTGTGGCTGTAAAAAGCCAGACAGAACTGTCACTGGTCACTTTCAGTATTTGTAAGCATATGTGGAGGTGGACAGTTGTGGGTTATGCATAGCTGGGTTAGCTACAGGATAGGAAGTAGTAAGTCATCAAGTCACATTTCTTCTCAGTTATCTACTAAATATTGTGTACAAAATTGGACCGTACAAACAGTATAGGCCTGTTACAAACGCAAACCTTTTCTAGTTTTTCTAGCAGGAGCATAGAGGTGGCACTTGAAAGGTAACATGTAAGGGGTCAAATGCCTAAGTTGCTTAAAACAGGAAGAAGGATCACAAAATCGAGCCCAGCCTGTGAAAGAAACATCATGACTTAGCAAGAAGCTGTCTCAAAATAAAGAATAAAAGAGGGTGATGATGTAGGTTGGCGGAAAGGCTTTTAGGTTCAGTTCCCAGTGCTGGCAACCATATAAGGCCACTATCTCGCTGCAGAGCTCACCAGGGACTCACAGCAAGCAGGACAGGCCACTCCCATGACCCCTGGGGCAGGGCGGGGAGCAGACAGGTGGCAGCAAGCAGTGCGGCTTCCCTGCCAGCTGACCCCACACCGTGGAGCGTACCGAGACACTGCCGTGACTTCACAAGTGCCACAGGACGCCAGGCAGTGCGCAGGCCCACGGCCAGGACCTGTGAAATCCTGCAGCGACAGCTCACGGGGGCCTGGACGTTCCCAGGGCTTTGGGATTTCATTTCCCACTACAGCTCTCGGGAAGAGAGACATCTAACGGGGTGGGGCAGAGGCCTTCTGGGGAGTGTGCTCGCAGCAGAGCACAGCTGAGCAGGCCCCCCCCCCAAGCCTCCAGGGTGGGAAGGGGCGTGCAGACAGCCATGCGGCCTTGTAGCAGCACATGCGCATCCTGAGGATAATGCTCTGTGCACCAGGACACAGAGGGCATCTAGCACCCACGTCACAGGCGGTAGAGTCAGACGGTAAGGAGAAGGAACCACCAACCGACAATAAAAATGAAATTGGAAAACTATCACGATGACCCATCTGTCAGGGCACAGCGGACAGGACAAGGTCTCAGGACGAAAGGTAAGAGACGACCTTCTTCAGCCATACCTGGGAGGGGGCGGACATGCTCAGTTCAGACTTCAGTCCCTGTAGTGTCTGCACTAAAGATGACACGGCCTTCTCACTGGATAATGTCCAATCGTCAAGTGTCCTGTCAGGAAAATGGTCGTCCACAAGGTTCACACATGCCCTAAAGGACTGTCACCCTATGCTACGTGAGACTGCTCTCCTGAAGAGGCAAAGACGGAGAGCGTCCCTGCCTGTCCACTGGCCCACTGGCGAGTTTCTTCATCCTGCCACCGGGATCCCTGAGAGAACAGGCTGGGGTGGCAGAGGGTGGCATGGTCTGCAGGAAGACAGACTGACAACCGACTGCGAGGTGGACCCCGCATGCCCGCATCCCAACACCACTGCTTCCTGTGTTCTAAATGAAACCCCTCTGAGGCTGTGGTGTTGTATAATCAAACTCAAATACAGACAGGAAAACTTTATGAGCTAAATTTCTGTGTACAAAAAGGTAAATATCAACACCAATTTTTCTGTTCCTACAAAATATGGTGGGCACAACTCTGCAACAGGTGAGTCTGGCCCCAGCTGTACGGCCCCACAGGCTTCAGGGTGAGGAAAATGTGCCCCAACCTTGGTGGACAAAGGCAGGGTAGGCATGACATGGGGGGGGGGGCAAAGCAAGACAGAACTGGGAAGCCCACAGTCACATGTACAGTACCAGTATTAAAACATGGAAAATACAGTTCTGTCAGGATCTTTCAGGGGAGTCAGGCACATTAATTCATCTAAACTTGGGGGAAAGAAGACTGAATATAAGCTCATCAAAACATGGCCACAAAGTCAAAGATCCCCAAAACTTCAGGACTTCCCTTAGTAACAAGGGCTTCTGACTTAACTGAGCACAGTGGTGCGCCCTGGAATACCAGGCACTAATGAGGCTGAGGCAGAAGGGTCTTGCCAGTTAAAAGGGCAGCCTGGGCAACTTAGAGAGACCCTGTCTCAAAATAAAAAATGAAAAGGCTCAGGGTAGCATTAGAACACCTGCTAGGAGGTATAAGGCTCTGGAAGCAATCCTCAGCAACGGACACACAAAAAATCATGACGCCCTGCACTGGCAGGATATGAGCCGGTGCCCAGCAACACATGCCCACACCTGTCCACGGTGCGGCTGGCAAAGCTGGCCAGAAGCCCAGCCACACACAGTAACTGCTGCCGTATCTTTTCTAGTCCTTGCTGCTGTTTCCAGAGGCTGCTCAGCTGCAGGGAGTCCAGGCAGGGGCCGCTGGCTGGGGGAGCCTTCTCTTTTGACTGCAGTTCTCCAATCGTCTGCTGAAGCTGTTTGATCTTATGCTCATCGCGCTGGCGCTGTAATTCTAATTCTCGCTGTCAGTAAACAGGAGAAACACAGAGGAGGAGTCATGTGAGTTTTCCAAAGCCATCATTCAGATGAAGGAGTGCAGGGGCCCTCTGTGGAGCAGAAAGAGCTCCTGGTGGGTGGTCACGTCTGCTTGTGCTCCTCCCCCAAGATCCCACCAGCTAACCTGTCTAACACGTTCATGCAGCCAGGAGCGCCCCATCTTTACTCCTGAATGAGTCACGGAGTCACCACCCAGGGAGCCAGGGTGAGCTCTGCGTCCACAGGAGCTTGTGATGCCGACTCCGGCAGGAGACAGCACTTCTCCGCCAGGCCTGACCCACGGGTCCTTCACAGACAGGACAGCAAGCAGGCTGCTGCCAGCAAACGACGGACCACTGCTCAGCACACAGAAGACAGTCTCCAGCACCCAACAGTTCGGCCGCTGTCTATACACCTATGCTGAGTGTCCTAAGAGCCCATCACAAATACTCCTTATGATCAGAAATCCTCACTTCGATACCCATGCAAAACTAATTATTTTCCCAGTTAGCTGCTGTCTCTCTCTCTCAATGTCAGCGCACCCACTTACAGATGAAACCTTTCTGAGCTAACCGCTGATTTCTCTCTTCCACTATCAGCCCGTCCACACACATCTAAATACACTTGGGGTTCTCTAGCTAGCCGCTAGAATCTGTCCCCCAGTATAGTTCTTGGTTTGGTCTCTGTTCACTGGAGTAAACTTTTCTTTCCCTCACAAAGGCCTATCTCAAGTGGTTCCACGTGTGTTGTTTTAAACATGTTTACAACACACCTGTACACACTACACACATAGGCCACAAGCTAGCACAGCCATGGAAGAGCACACCACAAAAACCCGGACCTGCTGGAGTGGTGCCACCCCACCGAGGGATCGCATGCCCTGCGGTGCTTGGAGGTGAGTTCACCTCCTTGCCCCGGGGCACAGAAGCAACAGGCCCTATTCTGGGTGAAGCGGAAATGACTGGTAGGTGCTTAAGACTCCCTGCGCAGGCGCAATTCCCACCGGGCACGGGCCGGGCGGCTAGCGGGGGCGGGGCGGGGCGGGGCAGGGGCGGGGCCAGGCGGCTAGCGGGCCTCCCCAGGAGCAAACAAGGCTGAACGCGCCCGCCAAGAAGAGTGCCGGTACTGAGGGGCAGCGAGCGCCACATCCGGGAGGGAACCAGGCTCCAGAACCGAGGAAGCTGCAGGGCTGTCCCTGGCTCTGCCGTCCCGCGGCAGCACAGAGCACGCCCATCGCGCTCCGCTTTCCTGGAGAGGAAGCTCGGCGCGTGTTGTCCGGAGCGGGCGACGCTGGCCCTGCAGGGGTCGCTGGAGAAGCCCGGCAGCCCGAGCAAGAAGAATCTGCGGCTCGGCCCGGGCGGCCCGGAGCACAGACGCCTGCTCTCTGAGGCCCCATCAGCGGCAGCTCCCAGCTTCACGCAGAGAGGGCTTCTCTGCATTTGCTTCCCAGCCGTTCCACGCCCTGTCACAGAGAGGGTCTGGCCAGACACCGCGAGCGGGCTCGGGACCTGCGGCCTCCGACCCCTTGCCTGGTGCCGACAGACCCTGTGTGGCTGGGGCTCACGGCTGCCTCGCATAGCAGACGGGACCCTGTCCCGACGCCCCACTTCCTGCCCTCCAGACAGTGCCTCAGCCTCCAACTTCCTCTGTCCTCCACAGCCATCTACCTCACCTCTTGGGCTGGGACACTGTAATTATTTTGGAAATTTCTTAAAAAAAATCATCATCTCTAAAATGTGGTACACTCAGTAATGACAGCAGGAGCCCCGAAGGCACCCTGCCACCTAAAGAAAGCCAGCCGCACGGGGAGCACTGGAGAGTCGCCCCCGGGCCTGGAGGTGCCAGGACGCGCATGCGCCTGGGTGACGGGGCTCCCTGAGCCGCGGACACGGCTGCATCTGCTAGAGAACACCAGGGACCACTGACTGCGCCACTTGAGTTGGGGATTCAGTGGTATGGGCATTCTATCTCCTGAAGGTGCTCAAAACTATCAAGCACATCCCCAATAGGAATTTTTAAATATTTTAAAACAACTTAGAGTTTAATTCTTGAAATATTTAGAATCTTAAGAGTTTTGTTTTTTAGAAACCAGTGTTCTGCTACTATCTCACTGTAGGCTAATCCCTATAAAGAACAGGTCTTTGGTTTTACAAATCTCTCTATATTCCATAAAATACAAAATCAAATCAGGCATGGTGGCTGATGCCTATAATCCCAGCACTCAGGAGGCAGAGGTAGGAGGGTTGCTGAGTTCCAGGCTTGCGTGGGCTGCACCGTGAGCTCAGGGACAGCTTGGACTGCAAAGGGAGACCCCATCTCAAAGAAAAAAAAGAATCAAGCAGTGAAGGTCTTTTTTATAAGCTTTTGCTTGACACAGATGTATCTAAAAATTAAAGTCCATCCGAAAAATGAGAGCAAGAGAATACTTCCAGCCCATTCTTCAGGCCACTGTTACACGATCCAAAAACCAAAGACCAATTTCTCTAGTGAATACAGACACAGAGTCCTCCACAGAATACTAGCAAACTGAGTCCAGCAGACTATCAAGAGAATTCTTTACAATGACCAAGAAGGAGTCATCCCAGGAATGAATGTCTGTAACGCTAAAGCAACCATCACAACACTGAACAAATGTCACAGTGTGAAGAGACACCAAGAAACAGTTCACAAAATCCAACATCCTCCTAACTTAATTCAGAGAGACTGGACAGGACTGGGGATGTAGCTCAGTGGTACTGTGCGCCTACCTGGCAAGTGCAAGGTCCTGAGTTCGATCCCAGTGCTACAAGGAAGGAAAGAACAGGACAGAACAGGAAAGGAGGAAAAGTAAAGAGGAAAATGGAAAGGAAGAAAGAAAAAGACTGAGCAACCAACAAGCAGGACCTGCTTCAGACAAAAGATGATAGCAGGCAGGACATGGAACAGGGGAAGCCTATGTTCCACAGGCCAGAGTGAGGACCCGGTGCTCCTGCCAGCACTGCACTCTGAATCTGAGCCAGAGTAGTCAAGAGAGGGATAAAAGACAGTAGGTTGAAAAAAAAACCAGAAAGAAATCAAACTGGGCTATTGTAGGTGACATGATCTTACACCCAGAAAATTCTTCTGAATATACTGAAGCAGAGTGTTTGGCTGGTACTGTGAGGCCTTAAATTCAACGCCAGGTTCCACAAAAAAAAAAAAAAAAAAAAAAAAGTGTGTGGAAATACTTACATACATACATACATATATATATATATATATGCACATACATATATATATATATATGGAAACCAATAGACTCTAAGCAAAGCTGCACAATACAAGGTCGCTATATAAAAACACTGGTAGGGCTGGAGGGTTAGCTCAGTGGTTCCGGCGCCTGCCTCGCAAGCGCAAGGTCCTGAGTTTGATCCCCGGTAACCACATACAATGCTGGGTGTGGAGACACACCCACCAACAATCAGCACCGCATACCACAATGCTGGACGTGGTAGCTCACGCCTGTCATCCCAGCACTCGGGAGGCAGAGACAGGAGGATTGCTGAGTTCGCGGCGGCTTGCCTGGGCTACATAGTGAGCTCAGGGCCAGCGTGAACTACAAAGCGAGACCCTGTCTCAAAAAAGCAAAAAAAAAAAACACTGGTAATAAGCAAGATGAACAAACAATTCTACCTGCAATCACATAAAAAAAAATAAAGTACATAGGACTAAGTTTCCTCAAAAGAAGTGTAAAAGCAACAGAAGACTCCGGAAGGAAATTAAAGCCCTTCACGAGCAGAGACAGTCCGTGTTCTCAGATGAGAACGCTGACTTTGCTGAGCACATCAGTACCACCCACGGTGACTTATGGATTCAGTGCCATCCCTGTCAAAATATTAATGGGCTTCTGCGCCACTTTCAAATTCACACAGAATGTCAAGTGGACCAAAGGTCCAAAACAATTGTGAGTGGTATGTCTTAACCAAAGCTCGCTATAAAGTCACAATATTCCATGCCAGGCGGTGCCGGCATGCGGAGGAGAGCGGCAGGAGCAGCTGCACCCAACCCTCCCACCCTCCGGCCGCCAAGCAGCTGCACAGACTGGCGGCAAGTGCAGGGCTCTCACCAGCTTCTCCTGGTCCCGCTGCCCGCCCCGCCCGTGGCTTGGCTCAGTCTGGGCTCCGTTCGGCTCCGGAACCCTTGCGTCCTTCTTGTGCCTGCTGAGTGCCACGGCTCTCACTCTGCCCGTAGCCGAGCCGGTCTCTTGCCCCTCTCCACAGCATCGCAGCTCCCGCCTGTGCATCTGCAGGTGCCGCGGCCAGCCCTGAGCGACACTCACCTCCTTCTCCTTCCCGAGCTCCGCACAGCGCTCCCGAACCTGCGCCTCCAGCCGCTGCTGGGCCTGCACGGCCTGCTGCTGCGTGGCCCGGAGCGTGGCCTGCAGCTCCAGCACGCGGGCCTTCTCCGCCCTCAGCTTCCGCAGCGCGGCGTGGTGCACCTGCGGGGCCTGAGCGCCCCGGCTCAGCTGCTCCGTCAGCAGCCGCTCGTGCTGCAGGGCCTCGCAAAGCTCCCGCGCGCGGCTCCTCTCAGCCTCCAGGCTGCCCTGCAGCTCCGAGAGCCGGGCCTGCTCTTGCGCCAGCAGGGCCTCGCAGCGGGAGTGCTCGATCTGCAGCTCCTGCTGCAGGTTGTCCCTCACCATCCGCTCATGTTTCAGAGCGACACGCAGTTGGCTGTTTTGAGCCACCTGCTTCTCCAAAGAGGCTTTTAATTCCTACGTTGGTGGAAAAACAAGACGGGAAAAATTACTTGAAAGGAAAGACTGTGCGGTAAAAATTTTCCTTCCCAGACCTGTTTACCTACTTTCACCCAACAAAGATGCCTTTTGCAAATATTCTGTGGGTAAAGTAGGGGCAAGAGCTCCTTTGCCGTCTTCCCACAGACAAGGCCATTTGAGAAAGGGCACTGGGGAGGGCATGCACATGTCTTGGGCTCGAGGCGGCCCTCTTCTCCCTTCCTCAGAAACCACCACTCGCAGGATGCTCAGAGAGCACAGCCTGTTGCCCTCAGCCACACCGACCCGGAGGACAGCTCTGGGCCTGCACCGTGTGCAGCGGGGCCCCGGAGCTCCGCAGCAGCTGCTCTTTGGAGTGGCCGCTCAGAAGGCCCACTACCCCTCCGGAAACAGAAGCTCACGGCCGGCGGGCACGCAGGAGAGTCACGCGCGCCGCCGGCCATCACAGCTATTTTATCAGAGAATACAGTCCTATCTCACTGCTTCAAGCTCGTGCCAACCAGGCAAGCTGCCACACGCGAGGAAGAAAGCAGGGCAGCTGAGGACAGCCTCCCGTTTCCGGTGCTGTGGCGAGAGGGCCTGGGAAGCCAGTCACCTCCAGGGCCCTGGAGCTCTGGCCCTCCCTCTCCAGGTGCCGCAGCTGCTCCTCTTCCTGCTGGGCCTGGAGGGCGCGTTCCTTTCCTTGCTCCTGCTCCAGCTCTTCCAGGGCAGCTTTCAGGTCGCTCTCTTTCCCATCCAGCAGGGACCTGTGCAGGGGTGGCAGGTGGCACCATGCCAGGTCAGGCAGAGATGAGGTGAGGTGGGAGGTCCGCCTGTTGTCTCGTTCATGTGGCCAGATCCCAAACCCAAAGGCTCCTGCAGCCCTGCCAACCACAGCAGAGCCAGGGCTTCCACTGCCAGACACCGAGACGGGCCGCACCTCAGCTGCAGAACCTCGCGCTGGGCCG
>PVIC010055169.1:0-11316 GCA_004025085.1 Thryonomys swinderianus | reverse complement strand
TTTTCTCAAACTGCTCCCCAAAGTAGGTAGTTATATTTTTTCTGAATACAGCAGATTGGACATCTATGTTTCTCACTAACACAAATGTTAAGTGAAGCAAATCAAATATACAAACTTACATCACATGAATTCTCTTATATGAAAAACCTAAAATATAAATAAAGTATAAAACAAAGGTAATAACAGAAAATAGGGAGACAGATCTTTTGCAAATAAGAAGGGATCCAAGAGAACAATCAAGATGTGTTATGCACATGTACAAACTCCCCACAAGGAATGTAATCATCATGTTCTGAAAACATGTACTAATGAAAAATAAAAGTTGAAAAACAAAAACAAGTATAGGAATTAAGATATAAGATCAACTGGGACAAATGAAAAGGTCACTGAGAAAAATACCTCCTTCTCCCAACACAAATTTTAATTTGACATTCATTTTAAGAAACTAATAAAGGAGGCAAAAAGCAGATGAGAAAAAGGGGATTCTTATAACCACATTAATAACTGTGGATGGAAATAACACTGAATATTGCCTTTTACTCATTTAGTATGTGTGCTGTCAAAGTGAGCACATACTCATTTAGAAGTATTTACCAGCAACTGAACACAACTATAAGACTTCTAACATATAGGTCTCAATATTATGGAAGTCAGGAACATTTCCTTCTAAGCTATGATCATTAACTCATACTTTGCATGTAAGGAATAAGGTTATATGAAATAGCGGTGTATTTCTAAGAATAAAACTGTTATCCAAAAGGTAGTAAAACAATGAAATATTTTTCCTTCAGATTCTACAACCCAACAATGCTGGAATAAATGGCTTCACAGTCTTTTAAGATAATGCCACAGAAAGCAATCAGGCACATACCTTCATGGCAAGAGCAATTAAAGCTCCTTCTGTAGGCTTCCCCATTAGAGTGTTGTTCCTAATCACAGCATCATTGCATACACAGCCCGCCTAAGAAAAACACACACAAACTATGAACCCATCACGGTGTCTTCAGTCACTGTGAAGAAAGTTACTTTCTCAGAGAATAAAGTACTTACCTCCACAATTCTGCTAACAGCTGGGTTATAAAATCCATGAACAACATCACCATCAACGATCACTTCCCCAAACTGATTATAGCCAACCCCAGTAACCTAGGGAACAGAAAGTGGGATCAATAATGCAAACAGTAGATAAGACTTGTAAAAACAAAAACTATCTTAAGTTTCACTCCTTTCATTTTCTACACCATGGTATCTAAAGTGTATTCCTAGAAAACCAACATCTGTCTAAAAGAAAAAACATTTAATAGAAAATAGCCCAATAGTCAATACTTAACATACAAAATGATGGACTAGAAAAGAGAAATTAACATCTAACCTTCCAACTTGGACCGTATAAGCACATGTAGCCTCAACACCCTTCTGAAAGGACACATTCATGAATATAGCTTTGGGTATCCTTAACCAACTTAACCCCATAAGTTATCAACAGTATCATTTTAAGGCTTACATAAAATGGACCAAATAAACATAAACACAACTTCTGTCAATTTGATTATTCTTAGCCAATTAAAATATAAATATGTTTAGGGCCGGAGATTTAGCTCAGTGGTTCCGGGTGCCTGCCTTGCAAGTGCAAGGTCCTGAATTCGATCCCGGTAACCACATACAATGCTGGGGTGCTGACTCACGCCCACCAACAATCAACCAGCAATCAGCACCACATACCACAGTGCCGGGCGTGGTGGTTCACGCCTGTCATCCCAGCACTTGGGAGGCAGAGACAGGAGGACTGCTGAGTTCGAGACTTGCCTGGGCTACATTACATAGTGAGCTCAGGGCCAGCCTGTACTACAAAGCGAGATCCTGTCTCAAAAAATATATATATATAAATATGTTTAAAGAGACGATACAATCAAGAGACTAAAAACATTCCAGTCAAAAATCTTGAAAAGATGAGAAAGACTAGAACTTGTCCTCAACTTCATGAAAAACCAGTGAATACATACTTCAGATTGTCAATATATAACTTTAAAAATAAAGTGGCTCATTCACTCATTTATTATTATGATGCAGTTCATTTGCTCATCAACATCCTGTTCTTACAACCCACCATTAAGGAAAGTGGAACAGAAGGTTTCACCTAAGAGCTGCAGATGCTATGGCAACACACAGCATACATACAAAACAGTTCTGAGCAGTCACCAAAGTTTCTCTAAAAAGGAGCTGGAATTGATGAGTAAAACATGAGATTATCAGACTATGTTAAACAGTGAAAACAGCAACAAAAGTTCTAGGAGGAATTTTATCACAATGAAATAAGTGAAAACCCAGTATATTTGCTATGAAGTGCTGGGGGGGGGTAAATCCTTGAGAGGGTATATAGTTCAATATCCTGGTTCCAACTGAAAGCCACAAGCATTTTAACTTAAAAGACTGGCATGCTCAAATTTTGGCTCTAAAAATAATTCCAAACTGCATAAATTATCAAAAACAGGTAAGAGTGACCAGTAAAGAGGCTTTATCTAGAGACCAGGTGAGAGATGATGGTACATGGACTAGGAATGCTGACTATAAAAGAGATGGCTAGGAAAGTTATTTGGACGGTCAGAACGAGAGGATTTTGTGGTGGATAGATGTAGGAGGAGCTGAAATAGAGGTATCAAAAAGAATCAAAATTTTCTAAAATGAAAAGCATATAAGTGAAATGAGACAAAAGACTTGGCAGTCACATGGGATGAAAATAATTCTGCTGCAAACTTTACAATGTTTCTGAAGCAAAAACATTGGATTGCCTTTCAGCAACGATCAAGTATGAAACTAAAACACTGGAATGGTTAGAAATACTGAACACTTTTTAAACAAAAGTATTTTGTTGTTTTAGAGAAAAAATGCTATCGAATACCTCAGCATGCAGACCATCTGAAGTAAATATGTGAGTAACAGTCATTTCATTCTTCGTCAGTGTTCCAGTTTTATCTGAACAAATCACATTACAGCAGCCTAAAAGACAAATCATTATGTGTCACCAAGGGAGAAATACAGACTGAAAATCCTGTCTTAGTCTCCAAATTTTATGGAGAGGAATCATTGATAATTTTATATTAATTTCCCATAGTATGCTTTCTTCATCATAATATCAAGTTTCTAAAATTAAAAATAAAAATTCACTTTTCTGTAGTTTCTATGGAATACATTTTCTATAAAGTTTGAAGGATTTCCATACATAAACCTAAATAAGTCCTGCAGTCAGAATTTTCCAAGGTATTTTATCTCCTCAGTATTTTTTTTTTTTTTTTGGTGACAGGGTCTTGCTTTGTAGTTCAGGCTGGCTCAGAGCTCACTATGTAGTCCAGGCAAGCCTGGAACTCAGCAATCCTCCTGTCTCTGCCTCCCGAGTGCTGGCATTACAGGCGTGAACCACCACGCCCGGCACTGTGGTATGTGGTATTGATTGCTGGTGCGCCTGAGTCTCCACGCCCAGTATTGTATGTGGTTGGGGATTGAACTCAGGACCTTGCACTTGCGAGGCAGGCACTAGAACCACTGAGCTAATCCTCTGGCCCCATCTTCTCAGTATTAAAATGCAACTTCAATTTAAACCTAATACATTTACAGGTAGTACAAGTTTTTTAAAAAATTGTTTCACAGCATATTATGGATAAGATTATGTTACAGCAAAAGAACTACTAATATTTATTGTCCTTATAAGCAAATTCAACAACAGTACAACATTTGGAGATCTGTAATTATCAACTGATGGCAAAAGAAAAATATTCTATTAATTCTAATGTATGGATTTTCTTAAGATGATTTAAACATTAGAACATTCCATAATGGATAAATACTTCTCCTCAGAAATAGAGGAGATTTAATTGTCTCCTTTGGCTGTGTGTAAAACCATACCCAACACCACAATAAGGTAAACACCACTGTACAAAGCTCTTTAAGAAAAAAACTCTACAATCTGAAGATGACTCACTGCTGATAGGAACTGAAGTGTCATTGTATAAATATGCTCTTAACAACACACTTACCCAGAGTTTCAACAATAGGTAATTTTTTCACAATAGCCCTTTTCTTCACCATTCTCATGACACCAAGGGCTAATGTCACTGTGACCACAATGGGAAGACCTTCAGGAATTGCTGCTACAGCCAAACTATAATCAATACATATTCAGTATTAAAATTTAAACAGTAACTACAGCAATAGTTTGGAGTGTTAAAGACTAATAAAATGCCACATACTCCACTCCCAAAAATGATTGCTCAAAGGTAAAGTTGATTTATTGAACAATTAATAGGTACTAGATTAAGCAAAATGTTAAATAACATAGGCTTTGACATCAGATTGCCTTGTTTTATTTCATACAGCCTCACCACTTTTTACTGATGTGACCCTGGCTACTGGATACTTATTAACCTACATGTAGAGTTTAGTTTGCTCACCCATGAAATATAGGTAAGAACAGATGTTAAAATAATAATCTGTGGAGCTGGGGATACAGCTCAGTAGAACATTTGCATAGCATATGTGAGGCCCTGGATTCAATCCCAACACTTTGGAAAAAAAAGTATGAGAAGGGAGGTGAGACTAGGGAGAGGAAAAGAGGAAGGAAGAGAAGGAGGGAAAAGGAGGGGTAGAGAAAGAAAGAGAGAGAGAAAAAGAGAGAGAGGAAGGAAGGGAGGGAGGGATGTACAATAGGAGGGAGAGAGGGAGGGAGCTGTCCACTAATGTTTGTAGCAGCAGCACTATTCACAATGTCCAAAAGATAGAAGTGGGCAAAATACCCATTAATTGATGAAAGGAAAGCTGTGATATCTACACAATGGAATATTATTCATCTGTAAAAAGAAATCAGGACTCTTCATACTGTAATACAGATGATCCTTGAAAACATTAAATAAGGGAAACCAGACACAAGACCACATAGTACTACTATATAAGATTCATTCATGAGAAACAGGGCAAGCAAATTCCCAGAGACCCAAAGCAGATTACAGTTGCATGGCCCTGAGGACAGGGGAGAACAGAGAGTGACCACCTTATGTGCAGTTTTCTTTTGGAATAATAAATGGTTTCAGAACATTATGAATGTCTTCATTCCATTGAACTATGCACTTTAAAATTAAAAAATAGTAAATTTTATAACATTTGTATTCTATTGTGTTAAATTTACTATTTCCTTTTGCAATTTGATAACACAAAAATTTACATATTTCTTTGTGCCATTCCAAGTGATACCTCTTGACTCCACAACAGATAAGGACATAAGCACCGCACCCTTCACATCACCATTTCCTCTGATGCTTCTACTCCCTAATTTCTACTTTTTTCTTTTTATTTGGACTGCTCTAATTTAGTATCATTTACCACCTTGCTCTGTAGCCAAAATTAACCTTTTCATGCTTTTCTACAAGTTGATTCTAACCTTTATAAAACTAATGACTAAACAGTATACGCTAGAAGTTAAGACAAATGCTCTACCATTTAATACTTCCTTCTTTTCTTTGGACAGTTCTAAGGGAATATTCTATTTCAAATAGAAGGTTCTTCTCCTGTGCTTCTAACCTTTATTGTAACAAGAAAAGCAGACATCATACCATGCAATTTACATCCAACAAAACTTTCAGTCTTTTACATTGTCTTTTACTTTTTACAAATTATTTATAGAGGAATGAACAAATTGTGAAAAACTTTATCAGAAATTTTAATTTTAATCCAAAACTATTCCTGGGTTTGAAGATACTTATATCTGAAATGGGCAACATTGTTAGATTATAACTAACCACTCAATAGTCATTAACGAACCTGAAACATACTGGTGTTACAAATACTGATTCTAGATTTAAAAAAAAAAAAAACACATTTCCACAAGTTCTAATTTCTTTATTCTGGCTCTACTTTTTTGTATTTGTTGTCAAAAAGCAAGAAAATACTAATGGCTCATAACTGTTGAAAAAAGGTAGTTCTCTTATCCCTTAATTTAAAATTTTCCTATTTTAGATATATAAACAATAGTGAATTCCATGAATTTTTTCATTTCTGCATGATGTACTTCCTTTTACTCACCCTTATATTCCTATCAGTCTTCAGCATTTCTCCACTTACAGGGTAAATTTTGGTTAAGTGAGAACCATAAACAATAAAAGAATCCCATTATACATTCTGTCAGCAAAAGGTGATGGTCTAGATTGTTAGAAAACACTGTGCTATGGCTTCTATCTAGATGTCCTTTCAAAACCTCATGTGATCATAGGTGTGGCTTCTTCAGGTAGCTGAATCATGAGTGTGTGATTGGTTTGGCATATAATGGATCCTCAAGTTACAGCAGGCTTGAAATATGAACAACTTGGATTATGAACAGAATTTTAGTTTTAACCTACAATCAAAGTCTTGAGTTATGATCAGAATACCAGCCCATTATGCTTCTAGATCATCTCAGATACAGATTTAACCCTCACAGACTTCTGGGAGGAACATTTCAACAACTTTTGCTATGAAGGGTAGGAGAAATCTTGAGCTGATGTCTATCTAAAGACACTGAGATGTGCCTCTCTACAGGAGAGATACTTTGAAGGCTGAGGAGCCTGAGCCTTCATTGACCAACATCAGTTACAACAGCCCTTGTGAATGAACTGAATTCATAAATTAAGGGTCCACTGCAGTTCTGGGTGGGGGCTGAACTGATTTACTGAACACAGAAGATCTACCCTGGGTTATGAGGGTCACCAACCAATTGGCTTGTAGCCTGGAGGGAGTAAAAAAGGAATAAAAGAAGGAAGGCTGCTGCTTTGCTGCTTCCTACCTCCTGCCTATCCCACCATGGCTGCTCCTCCTCTGCCATGCCCTGCATTAGAGTCAGCCAACTATGGATAGAAGGATCTACAAACTGTAAGCTAAAATAAACTTTTCCTCCTCTAACTTGAAGTGTTGAATATTTTGTCTTGGTAACAAGAAAAGTAACTAAGTCACACTATAATAAAGTATTCCTAAAGAATGCCTGTTTCCTTTCTTTTGTCCTTAAAAATATTCTGAAAAAAAAAATATTCTGTTCACTCAACAACTCAGGTGTTCTGAGAAAACTTACAGTATCATCACCCAAGGACTCAAGAGTCTTGAGGTCGCAATTATATACTAAATTTTGCTCATATCATTATACCTTTCTGTGCTTCTAACTCTCTGCATTCATCTTCTAATTTGTCTAAAACTGTGGTTTTTCACAATTTCCTGTCATTATGATAAAAAAATGAAAACTTCAGAATTTTCATCTTTGTTCAAAGAATGTCATTGCAACAAAGACAAAAAAGCTCTACAAAGACTGTCTCCAGACCTTTCACACTTTCTTAAATGGTGTGCTATTTTCAGTAATACAACAAGAAAGCTAAAGGATAACAGGATGGTTATGACTTAATTTTATTTACATCAATATTCCAAGCAATCCCATCATCTTCTGCTTTCTTATTTTTTATGTCAGTGTGTCTGGAAATAATTGTTTAAGCCTTAGGGTGATGAAGTACCACAATATTTCACGAAACAGGAAAAATAAAATCACTAACGAACTGTAATATAGCTGAGATTTGAGTTCAATGGACTCATATGGTAACTGCAAAATAAAATGATTTTATTACATTATATTTAAAATTTCTTGCTCATTAAAAGATCTTGAAAAAGTATAAAAGTCATGATATTGCAATTTCTACAGGTGGAATAGTGATATAAAGATCCTCAAATTAAAACTCAGTACAATCATTTGCCAATGGTTAATAATTAAACCCCATTTTAAACTTATTTCATATCTAAACTCATGACTATGTTTTTAGACTTAAGCCAAGAGTTTCACTTGCATTTTTGTCTACTGAATGAAAAAATGTAGGCCTTCACTACACCATAAGCATACTTTCACTTCTTATTCAGTCTTCCTATTCCTTATAATCTATTCAATTTTTCATTATGAAATATACTGGCTTTTGTTGTACTATTTGAATTTTTACTTCCTACACCTATTACCAAGTTGGCACTGAGGAATTTTTAAGATGCTCAGGTGTGTTTCACCCTTTAATACCATTCATATAGAAGCAAATATTCTGAGAATTTGCTTCTCTGTTCATAATTAATTGGACTGATACTTTGGCCAGGTACAATCTAGACGTTTACAATCACTTTTCCCCCATATCTTGGTATCTTTGCACCACCATCATCTACTATAATCTGATGCTGAATAGATGAAGATTTAATAATAACACTTTCTGCATCTGGTTATTTAGTTCTGTCCCCTAGTACCAGACAAGGCAGTAAGTCAAGTGTGTTATTAGGCAACATCACTTATGATAAAGGGATCCCCACTGTCTCTGGACTGGGAGAATCACTATCATTTTATATGAATTTGTGGCTTTACATTCCCTGAACATCTATAAGTGTGTCTTGCAGACACCCTGAAAAGTTTACGTTTCAGAGAGGCTGGTTCTGAGGTTAATGTTAATGTGGATTTGTTCCTGTTCTCACCAGGCTGACTTCACCTCCCGTACTTGAGTGTACTGCCGTTCATGACAAAAAGGGAACTCTCCCAAAATAGGAACACTTGAACTTACTCAGCTGTGTTTAGGGCAGATAAAAGATGTGGACTATGAAAGCTGTTCAGTTAGAATGTTTAGAAAGGCCCATTCCAGGAATTGTTGCTAATGAGAAGTTTGATGACAGCCTAAATTTCCTTTCTTTGTACATTTTCTTTTCTTCCTTCTATCTACAAAGATACATGTATGACTTCTTTCATTCATACAGTTATATATGGAGGTTAGAGTTCCTTTCACCCTGTTTAGTGAAATCTTTCCAATCTACTGTATACTTGCTTCTTTATTTGCCTTGAGGAACTATTTTTGTGTAATATTTCTTATATAATTTCTTCATTTTTGCTTTTGAAATCACACTAGTTAAAAATACTATTCCTGAAATTATTTTCTGACAATTTTATTTCATTCTACTTCACAAATTTACTGTTAGGAGACCTATTGTATATTATAGTCCTACAGTTTGATTTTTAATTTCAGCAATCATAATATTAATTTCTAGAAACTATTCTGATCACTTTCTAGAACAATCTGCCCCAATATCATAGATATAAGAAGGTTCTAAAAACAGATATTGTACTTTGCTTTTTAAATTCATTTTCTATTACTTAAATTCCTTTTTCACAAAGACTAATTATTCAGTTTTCTTATTGTGGCCTTTCTCTTTCATGCTGCTAGTTTCCTATTTGTATATTTATATATGAAATACAATAGTAAGTTTCTAATTCCAGGCATCTAGAATGAGCTTTCTCCATTGCCATATAGATAGGGTTTCATTTTCCTAGAACTACTTCAATTTATGGCTTTAAAACTACTTAAGTAGAAACATTTTAATTTTGTGGGCTCAAAACACTACTGACTTCCCATAATGACTCTACAGTATCCCAGAGAGATGAGGCACAAGAGACTTCATTTATAAACAAAGTACTAGAACTTACCTTACACTAATAGTAAACATTTCCAGGATATCTTTTCCTAGTAACCAGCCAACCAACATGATGATACCTAGAACAAAATCAAATATTTTTCTCTTTTCTATAAAATCACTAAAAGGAACAAAGGAATAACTAAAGGCATCCAAAAGGTCCCTTGATAGGAAAAGAAAAATACATCAGATCACAATTATAAGGTTTTACAAAACTCCTACAGGCATGTGGGGGTTACAGCTAACACTTTAAAACACAGTGCTGTGCATGTACACAGCTTGACCTTTTGTTGCCTGTTCTCCCACACACACCTCAGTCACTGATTGTTTAAGAAAACATTACCAACACTTTCAACCAATGGGGAAAAAAATGACAGACCTATAAAACATACAGATCTTTTACTGTAGATTTTGAAAAAATACTATAATTTTCCTTTTCATGATTTAGTATCTAGACAACTCCTGTTTTCATACCGCACATAAAGGAAGACTTAGAATCTTACCCAAAAAGTGAAGTATTTTACTAAGGATATCTAAAAACAATTTCACATTTACAAATTACAAATTTTAGACCAGGTTTGCTGGTATATGCCTCTCATCCCAACCTCTCAGGAAGCTGAGACATACAGATCATAAATTCAAACCCAGTTCAAGCATGTGGTGATACCTGTAAACCTAGCACTCAAGAGGCTGAGACAAGAGGAATGCCATGAGTTCAAGGCCAGTCTGGGCTATATAGTGAATTGAAGATCAGCCTCAACTACACAGTGAGACCTTATCTCAAAAACACAAAAAAATAAAATGAAACCCAAGTTGGGCAACCCAACAAAAAAGTATAGTAACACAGATAGTAAGATTCTAAGTAAATATAACTTTATTTATATTTAACACAGAGAGTGAGACTGTACCATAAAAATAATTTTAAAAATTGACCATGAATTATATGAGTAGTCAGCAAACAATAATCTGTGGCTTCCTGTTTTTATAAATACAGTTTATTGGAAGACAGCCACAACACTTTTGTCTCCTACTATTTGTGGCTACTTTCATGCTGATGGCAATTTAAGTATACAACTAAAATATTTACTAGTAAGTTCTTCACAAAAAACATTTGCTAACTCCTGATCTATATTAGTCCTCATCCTACTCCAGACTACTCTGACAAAAAAAATTATAACCAGTGCTGGGCATGGTGGCTCACACCTGTCATCCCAGCACTCGGGAGGCAGAGACAGGAGGATTGCTGAAGGCTTGCCTGGGCTATATAGTGAGCTCAGGGCCAGCCTGAACTACAACGTGAGACCCTGTCTAAAAAAAAAAATTATAACCAATGTATTATACTAAAATAAAAACAGATTACTACAAACTTGGGAGTATATTTATTAAATTTGAGATGATTTTACAGTACTATGTTAAAATAAACTAAAAGGATTTAATTGACGAGGATACCCTTCAATTTATCAAATTCATTTTAAAATTTCTATAAATCGCAATAATCAAAGGAGCTATGAAATATACATGATAAGACCAAAAGCAACTTTCAACTTCCTATGTTCATAATGTCAACAGATCACCAGAATTGCTACTTGAGGAACAATTTCACTGAAATTACCTAAGGGAAATATTGCTTTAAAATTGTACTACTATAAATACTAAGATAGCTAGATTAATTAAAATAACATGGTAGGAGAACTAAGTAAATAAAGATTTTAAAATTAACACATCTGTTTCACAAATGATAAAAAAGTCATTATCCTTCAATTAATAGTGGATGATAAAACTAAACTTACTAAAATAATTAACTCTTGAGTAGAAAAACTATAGCTC
>PVIC010055168.1:0-11322 GCA_004025085.1 Thryonomys swinderianus | reverse complement strand
CTCAACCTGAATTTTTAATGAGAAATTTTTTGTATTATCTTCAATGAAAGGAAAGGAAAAATGGGGCCATTCATTAAAGAAGAAATATTAGAAGTTAGAGTAGTGGTTTTCAAGGACCATTTTAAATTCCCATTTCTTATAGCTTGATGCTTTTGCAAAATGTATTTCTAAAGAAGCAACAGCAATATCAAGGTCAATTTCAGTCTTTTCTAAATGTTTTCTCCTCCTTACCCACCCACTCAAACAAATTCTAAACTATGCAGTTTATTACCTGTCTCTCTTCTGTCCTTTTGCCCTATTTTTTTTTTTAAAGTGGTGGTCATGGAAGTACTGGGGATTGAACCCAGGGCCTTCACATTCTGCTATATCCTCAGCCCTTTTTCTTTTTCTATTTTTTGAGACAGGGTCTCGCTTTGTAGTTCAGGCTGGCCCTGAACTCACTATGTAGCCCAGGCAAACCTCCAACTCAGCAATCCTACTGTCTCTGCTTCCCAAGTGCTGGGATTACAGGTGTGAGCCACCATACCCCGGCACTGTGGTATGTGGTATTGATTGCTGGTGGGTGTGAGTCACCATGCCTAGCATTGTACATGGTTACTGGGGATCAAACTCAGGACCTTGCGCTTGCAAGGCAGGCGCCGAAACCACTGAGCTAAATCTCCAGCCCAGCCCTTTTTCTTTTTGAAAAAGAGTTCCACTTAGTCATTATGTCACCCACATGGGCTCAAGCTTGTGATCCTCCTGCTTAGCCTTGAGAGTACTGGGATTACAAGTAAGCACAAACACACCTGATTTCTCAACTGTCTTACAGATAGATCATTGCATTTTGTTCCTTGTCAAAAGTGTCCCTCATAAATGAATAAACTTGTGGGCATATAACTAGCTTAATATCATTTATTTTGGAAAAACATTTTCAATAGAAGTTATAAATTTATAGTGGCATCATCCTTCCAACATTTTACACTGAAGAACAATGGATTTAATATCAACCTAAGAAAAATATCCACTTTATAAAAGAATTATTAGCTGGGCATGGTGGCGCATACCTATAATCCCAGCATTCAGGAGGATGCTATAAATTTAAGGACAGCCTGGCCTACATAGAGAGATGCTGTCCCAAAAAGCCAAAAAAAAAAAATTATTTTCTTATAGCTACCTAGAATGGATTGTACAATGCCAAAGGAGGAGAAAACAAAACATGATCTGATTTTTATTTTAATTTTCATTTCACTGTTAACACTTTAAAAGAGAAAAATGGCTTAAATGTATTTTCAAATCATAAATGTTCTCCAATTTTGACATTAAGCAACATTTCTCTCACTTTAAACCCATATATTGGTGATCATCAGCTACTTCAAACTAATACCAATTGGATATTTGTGCATTACTTTTTTTAAAAAGTACCTGAAATATATAATAATATACCTGCCAGTGTTCTTCCAAATCCTTGACTTGCTGTCTAAGTTCTTTCAAACCCATAATGGCTTCTGCTTCTCTCAGTTTCACAGCAATGAGTTCCTCCTGAAGTCTTGCAACATTATTCTCATCAGGAAAAGAGTTGTTCTTCTAACATGAGATGAAATTTAATTTGGAATTTTTTAAGAAATTGAACAGGAGCTATTTTGTATCATACATAATTATATTTAATTTTATACAGCTTTACTGAAATACAATTCAAACTATAAAACTCACCCTTTTACAGTATTCAAGCTGGTGGTTTTAGGTTACTTACAAAGTGGTTCAACATCAAGGTAATATAATTTCACAATATTTTTTCACTCAAGAAAGCAATGTTATACTCATTAATGATTATCCTTCATTCCTCATTTTCCCAGTACACTAGTTCCTGGCAACCATGAATCTACTTGCTATGTGTAGGGATTTGCCCATTCTGTAAATTGCACATGTTTGGAATCATACAATACGTAGTTTTTTGCAACTAGCTTATTCAACTTACTACAATGTTTTGAGGCTAACTGCCTTGCTTGTATGGATATACTACACTGTATAGATATGCTTTATTCATCCACCCATTAGTTAATAGGAATCTGGATTTTTTGCATTTTTTGACTGTTATGAATAGTGCTGCTAAGAAATTTGTGTAAAAGGTTTTGTGTAGATATACATTTTCAATCCTTTTAAGTACATATTTAGGAGTAGAACTGCTAGCTCAGATGATAATCATTTTAAATTTAACGTAGGAAATCATCAGATTTTTTCCAAAGTAGTTGCACTGTGTTACATTTCCACCAATATGTGAGAGTAACTGTACTTAATTTTGAAGACATAAAGTCTACCCCTGCTTGGTTAATGGTAATCAGAATTATAGCACACATCTTTAAAATGCTTTTCTACATGGCAATAAACTTGAACAGCTCTGACTAAACAGCTCTGATTAGAACTCCAAATAAAGCGTCAATATTATTTACATTTTAAAGACTGAAAGAACAGTCCAAATCTATTTGGACTAGATGATATAAATATTTATTTCATGAATACAAGAGTTAGATAAATTTTTACCATACAATAAGACCCACCTGGGTATTGAACTGTGCTAGAGTTACCAAGAGATTTAGATTAGGCCCTAGAAAAAAGGTAAGGTAGCTAGGTAAACTTAGGTACTATGGTATTGAGATTTCAAGTCAATTCTATTGTTTTCTATGTCTAAAACAGACACGAATATGAACACATAGGAATTATGGAATAGGGCCAGGGATGTGGCTCAGTGGTGCCACATTTGCCTGGCAAGTATAAGATCAAGTCTGATTCCAGTACCACATGGAAAGGAAAAAAAAAAAAATTAGGGAATAAAGTTATTCTCGTAACACATTATAGACTTAAATATTTTCTTAATTGAAAAATCAGAATATTATTTCTTAGGCATTAAGATTATTAGAAGAAAAAGACAATGTTGCACAAAGAAATTAACCATAATGCAACTTTCCAATTTGCTTTCCACTGTAAAACATGAATACCAACAGAGCAATTTTAGAAATTCCTTCCTCTTTACTTTGCCCTTCTCCTCTTCTCACCCCTTTCTTTCAACATAGGGTTTGCTGTGCTGTCCAAACTGGCTGTGACCTCAAGTAATCCTCCTTCCTCAGCTGCCTAAGAAGTTAGGACTGTAAGTGTATGACACTGCCATTTAGCAAGAACTACAGTTCTGAACTGCATCTGAACCCAAGTATACGTCTTTGTACAAAATAATGAAAGTCTTTCTTATTACAAGATTTATATTCTTACATATATCATGGTGCCCAGACTACTACTCCAAAAAGAAAGAAAAGGAAAAAAAAAGATAAAATTAATTTGTCTCCTAATTTTCTTTTTAAAAATTTAAATACTCTTTCCATAAAAATGGCCTTGGTCCTTTTCTTCTAAAAGGCTCTAATTTCCTTTTTTTTTGAGACAGGGTCTCACTCTGCAGTTCAGGTTGGCCCTGAGCTCACCGTATAGCCCAGGCATGCCTGGAACTCAGCAATCCTCCTGCCTCTGCCTCCCGAGTGCTGGGATTACAGGTGTGAGCCACCATGCCTGGCTCTAATTTCCATTTTTATCCTTAAATATGGGGCCTGGATTACTATGGAAACAACAAAACACTGGCAATATTGAAAATTGTTTTTCTTTCCTCTCTTACTGTGTGTGTGGGGGGGGTGCATGTGTGTGTGCATGTGTGCACGCACACGCTGGCAGGGATTGGTAGGCCAGTGCTCTACCATTGAGCTATACTTCCAGTACCAATATGAAAGATTTTTTAAATGTAAAAACAAGATTTTTAAAATCTAAGTCCAAGCTGACTGCTCAATAAGTAATAAGTATGTACTGTACCTCTCATTTAATTTAGGGGTAGAGAGCATTTATATACAGTAGTTTCTTACCTTCTCTATGTCCAGGACTTTATCTTGCATCTCTTTGAGTGCACACTGAGACTCCGCTTCACTCAGTCGAGCCTGAACCAATTCCTTCTCTAGCTGCAGCACAAAATCTTCATTGTAGTTGGAACTGCATTTATGCTAAAGGTTATAAACATATACTGAAATTTCATGGAAGTATGAACATGTCTATAAAGTAAAAATAATTCAATCATATAATTCTGTTAAAGGCAACTACACGATAAAAATTCTATCTACTCAATATGCCCTGTACATTTCCTCCAAATAACTTCCCAATGAGAAATATGAAAAGCCCATCTCAAGTACTTTTATTAATGTCCACATTATTGAGTTATGGTAACTAGTAATTCACATAAAATGCTCTCTCTTTTACCTGTCCATCTATTCAGACAGTAAGAATCTGTTCTAATTCTACAGACCTGACCAGTACAACAATGTAGCCATTAGCCATATAAGGATATTAAGCACTTGGAATGTCCAAATTGAGACACTTTGTAAGTATAAAATATAAACTAGACTTCAAAAACAATGTAAAGTAAGGAGTAGGTATGTGGCTCAGTGGTAGAGCACCTGTTTAGCATGTGTAAGGCTCTGGGTTTAATCACCAACACCACACCACCAAAACAAAAGAAAAACATTCAAAGATCTCATAGATTGCATATTAAAATAATGTATTGAATATATTAAAGAAAACAATATTAACTTTACCACTTTTTATTTCTTTTAACGTGGCTACTAGGAAATTTCAAATTCCCTATGTGGTTCCCACTGTACTGCTATTGGACAGCATTGTTAAGAGATTTCAGAAGATAAATCTGCATTTCCTAAAAATTCTATTTTATTTGGCAATAAAAACAAGGTACACTCAATAGGTTTAAGTCCCCCTAAAAAGGACAAAAGTGTAGTAATGACATTGGAGATATAGATTTTTTTAAGAAAAAAAATATACATATAAAGGATACCAAAAAAGAAGATGCTGCACAGAGAAATTAATCTTAGAGGTATGAAACCTTCCAGTTTCCTTTCCTACTCTGACACAAATACCAATGCAACCACTTAAGAAATTCCTTTTTCATTACATTTTTCCTGATAGTGGGTATTGAACCCAGGGCTACATACATGCTAGGCAAGTGTTGTAACACTGAACTATATACCCACCCCTTTCTAATTCAATTTTGAGATAGGACCTTGCTGAGATGCCCACTGTTGCTTCAAACTCAGGATCCTGTTCACTCAGCCTCCTAAGTAGCTGAGATTACAACTGCGTGCCACAACACTCAGCAAGAAATTCTTTTTAAGCCAGTGCCTATGCAACAGCTTTTGTTAAAAAGCAAAGAGATATGTAATGCCTTATTATGACAAACATCCTAAAGCAAACTATCACTTCACATTTAATTACTATAGTAAAGAAAAAGTGGCAATTCTAAATAGAGTCGTAAAGAACAATCTCCTACTGGACTGGCATGAGTGAGGAATGATTCTTTTTACTTAATACATTAAGAACAAAACAGATGTGGGGCCAGAGGGTTAGCTCAGTGGTTCCGGCGCTTAAGTACAAGGTCCTGAGTTCGATCCCCGGTAACCACATACAATGCTGGGCGTGGAGACTCACACCCACCAGCAATCAATACCACATACCACAGTGCCGGGCATGGTGGCTGACGCCTGTAATCCTAGCACTTGGGAGGCAGAGACAGGAGGATTGCTGAGTTCAAGGCTTGCCTGGGCTCCATAGTGAGCTCAGAGCCAGCCTGAACTACAAAGCGAGACCCTGCCTCAAAAAAAAAAAAAAAAAAAAAAAAAAAAAAAAAAAAAAAAAAAAAAAAAAAAAAAAAAAAAAAAAAAAAAAAAAAAAAGAAGAAAACAGATGTCAAACTCAAACTATTAACATGATAATGCTTAACTAAAATACTTGGTCTTCTCCTGCCCCATAGATCCCAAAAGAGGTCTAAACAATGAATTTTTAATTTCTCTTTTCCTTTTTTTTGGACCTGGGACCAAACTCTCAACCTTGTGTTTACAAGGGAGGTGGCAGCACCACTGAGTTAAATTCCTGGCCCAATGATGACTTTTCTAATTCAATAAATTACCATTAATTTTTTTTTTTTGAGACAGGGTCTCGCTTTGTAGTTCAGGCTGGCTCTGAGCTCACTGTGGAGCCCAGGCAAGCCTCGAACTCAGCAATCCTCCTGCCTCTGCCTCCCGAGTGCTACGATTACAGGCGTGAGCCACCAAGCCTGGCAGTGTGGTATGCGGTATTGATTGTTGGTGGGCATGAGTCTCCACGCCCAACATTGTATGTGGTTACTGGGGATCGAACTCAGGTCCTTGCGCTTGCGAGGCAGGCGCTGGAACCACTGAGCTAACCCTCCGGCCCAAATTACCATTAATTCTATAGTTAATTATGATACTCATAAAACAATAAAATGTATCTGCAACAGGTATATCACCTTAGCAAATACTTACCTTATAAAATAAGGAAAAAAGCACACTTTTAGAATGACTAGAGATACCTCAATTTAGTAAGATCATGCCTTTTTTACAGGCACTACCAGAATTGTCTGTCCTTAATCTAAAGTCCTGATCACTTGTAGTTCAGGTTTGCCTGCCAACATCCTGTATTAAGAGATCACCAGAAAACATAAAATTCAAGAGGCCTGCATTGAAAATGAAATCTTTGACTTGGTATAAACCAATTATTTTAACCAACTATAAAATCCTACAATAACACTCTACTGGCAACAAACTTTTATCAGTAAAATTTAATGCTCGATAATATCACTCTGGATAGTATTTTAGGCTTTTTATATGTTAAATTTTAGTCTAGATTAAAATCATTGAAATTGTTATGTGTACTTTCTTTTGCTATCAACAGAGTCTATAAAATAATTCTTAATTCTCAGGCCATCACGATAATGATCAACTAATATATTGCAAATTCTTTAGGATCTATAGAATACAGGGTACTTCTGGTGGCACAGTACAATCTGAATCTGCATCATTTTTAGGTTTTTAATGTCTGACTTAAAAGTTCTCATTATCTTTCCCTCAACTGTCATATTTTCAAACTTTCAGTCCTAGCTTTATCTTGGTTCTTTGGTCTGGTTCTTAGTCTTACCTCTATAATCAGTCACCTGCTTCACTGTCTAGCAATGGCTTTTACCTTCTGGAGTCACAGACTCTGGGAATCACATTAAACTCGATTTTTTGAAACAAAAAAATTTTCTTATTCTTGAAGTTCTACATGTAATTTCAGGCCTCCTGAAGTTTCCAAACACCCTAAGCTTAAAAGCCCTGCTCTCAAAAATACTGCCTTCAGTCTTTAGCTGCCTTTATCACAACTCTGAGATAACACTGGATCTCAACTACCAGGTATTACAATTCTCAGCAGGTCCAGTTTCACTTTCACACGAATATTCTGTATTCCAATCAAACTTAATACAAATGTTATCAAGGTCTTCCATAAAACCAAGTACTTTCCTTGATTTTCTATGTGCCACTAGCCTAAAATACTTCACATGACACCTCAGTGTTGCTGCCTATCACAGAACAGTAGGATTTTTTTTGCTCTAGACTCTTTCCCTGGTTGTTTCCTTTTCATTTCTCATCACTGCTTAATAACTTGCTTTCTTGCCATCTTGTCTTATAATAATCCACTGTGAATGCCAGTACTACAGTTCCCTAAAACAACACCTTGAACCATATAATTCTTCAAGTCAAAATTTGCACTTGTCATTTACTGCTCGAAGGATAAATTCTGAATGCCATAATTTAAAATGTTATTCCTCCTTTTTAGTTCCCATTTATTTTTCAACCCATAATCCAGAAGTCTTTCTTGATAAAATTTCTAGCCACTAATATTATCAGTATCAGTAATAGTATAAATATCCAATGAAAACTTCTTTACTATTCAGTTCTTTTCTTCCACCATATTTAATAAAATAAACTGGTCATCATCTTTTGTTGTTGCTGGCTTTTTTTTTTTTAGACAGGGCTTCACTACCTACCTCAGGCTGTCCTTGAACTCACAGGGATGCCGCTGCCTCACCCTCCTGAGTGCTAGGATTACCGGTGTATATCACCACACCTGGCCCTAGTCTATGACCAATTTTACCATGCCAGTTTCAGTGCTATGGGAATGTGGTGCTCTTAATAACAATTTATGCCACTGGCTAAGCAAATTGGTGTAACTGTGGTAACAGAATGATATTAATACTATCCTAGCAATGGCTATCATTTATTGCACCTCACTGTGTTACATTTAGAGTATCAATTCACTAAATAATCAATGACTATTATTATTATTTCTGTAAACATAGAAGACTATAGCACAGACATTGAATAACATGACCAAGGACATAAAACCAATGAATGATAGAATTCACATCAAAAATGGCAATGGGAAAAATGCTCCCATGAAGCTAGTTAATAGTTTCAAAATTTTAATTCTACACATTAAAACAGACATGTTTTAACAACTACTGGGTGCTTACTATATATCAGTAATGTGCTAATCACTTTATATTTTCATTTGATTTCCATTACAACTACTATTTTACTAATAAGGTTTAGAAGGCAAAAAAAACAATAAGTAATGATAATTCATAATATGAATTATACACCTCTATACTTAAGGAAAAAAGATAAAAGGTTATTGTTTTATTATGTATCATTCTAAGAACCAGTGGTATCCTTAAGAATATGTATAAGCTTCTTTAAAAAAAAACTAGCGGGGCCGGAGGGTTAGCTCAGTGGTTCCGGCGCCTGCCTCACAAGCGCAAGGTCCTGAGTTTGATCCCCAGTAACCACATGTAATGCTGGGTGTGGAGACACGCCCACCAACAATCAACACCGCATACCACAATGCCGGATGTGGTGGCTCACACCTGTAATCCCAGCACTCGGGAGGCAGAGACAGGAGGATTGCTGAGTTCGCAGTGGCTTGCCTGGGCACCATAGTGAGCTCAGGGCCAGCCCGAACTACAAAGCAAGACCCTGTCTCAAAAGCAAAAAAAAAAAAAAAACTAGCATCTGTATCTCAGATAATGTTGTAATGTTAGGGAATCCCTAGAAAAGTGTGTGTGACATGTAAAGTAGTATTTTGCAAATATATGTGCTTTACTTTTCCAAATGAGAACTATCGTAACTATGATGGCTGATACTGAGCAAAAGGCCACTTATTTAAAGGCCTATAAGTAAGCCAGGCACAGTGACATATATATCCCTGTAAAGCTGAGCAGGAGGATCACTAGTTCAAAGGCAGCCTCGGTAACTAATTGAGACCTTGTCTCAAAATCAATTTTTTTTTTTTTTTTGGAGACAGGGTCTCGGTTTGTAGTTCAGGCTGGCCTTCAACTCAGTATGTAGCCCAGGCAAGCCTGGAACTCAACAATCCTCCTGCCTCTGCCTCCCAAGTGCTGGGATTAAAAGCATGAGCCACCACGCCCAGCACTGGTATGTGGTATTGATTGCTGGTAGGCGTGAGTCACCAGTCCAGCATTGTATATGATCACCGGGATTGAACTCAGGGCCTTGCATTTGTGAGGCAGGCGCCAGAAACACTGAGTTAAATCTCTGGCCCTCAAAATCAAATATTTTAAAAGGGTTGATGTAACTCCACAGTAGAATGCTTGGTTAGCAGAGAACCCCAGTACCACCAAAAAGAAAGAGAAAGAAAGAAAAAAACCTTATAAAGTGAATGACTTCCTTACACTTCAACGTTAAGTTCTGCCAATGCATGTCTTTGTGTTTCTGTGACAACAATCCCATTTCAGTAAAAATGAGAGAAAATGAGTCTACTCTTCAGTCTTATATGTTTCTATGGTGTTGCAAAAGTTGCAAAGATAAAGAAAAGTTAGTCTTTTGTAATTTTTTACGTATGTTTCTTCAGTTAAAAGAAAATTTTCAAAAAAAGAGAAAATGCTCAAATTCAATGTTTGAAGGATACAAGTGAAGGACATATAAAAAATGTGAAAAGCACATATTCATTTTTTAAGAATTTGGTTGTACAGGTTAAGTATTTGTTATCTGAAATGCCTGGAATGGAAAATGTTTTAGATTTCAGAGTTTTTCAGATTTTGTATTTTTTAAATTTTAAGACAGGGTCTCACTTGTAGCTCAGGCTGGGCCTGAGCTCACTATGCAGCCGCCCAGGCAAATCTTGAACTCACAGCAATCCTCCTGCCTCTGCTTCCTGAGTGCTGGGATTATAGGTATGAGCCACCATGCCCAGCACTATGGTGTGTGATACTGATTGCTTGTGGGCATGAATCACCACGACGGGTATTGTTGTATGTGGTTACTAGGGATCAAACCAGGGACCTTGCGTTTGCCAGGCAGGAACCAGAACCACTGAACTAAATCTCCAGCCCCCATAATTCTTTTAATATTTTCTCTACAATTATAGAAAATGGAGGGAAAGTCAGAAAATATTTTGTCATGCTTCCCATTAAGTTCTTGATATAAAGTTCTGAAGAACTGAAGCTTAGCTGTTAAATTCTTGTTTATGTTGATCTGAGCCAAGAGAAGCTGGATAAATAGCTTAATCAGGATATGTACATGATACATAGTTATGTGAAGGCCTCAAAGCTTTTAAATACATCAAGTTAGACCAAAGACAGTTGGTCACATCAGGAAAAGTTCTCTAGCAAAGGCATAACTGTGCTCTATCAAAAATAAGAACAGAGTCAGACATGCAAATGAGTGAACTGCTAACTCAATGCTCTTTCTCCTATGGACCTCCTGAAAAACTGACATAGAACCTGTAAAGCACTTACAGGGACAATTCAAACTTTATATTTATTTTTTGTGATTCACTTAATATTTAGTACTTTAAATAGTAAATTCAGTAAATAACTAAATTACTTTTGAAAACCAACAAACTGTCGAGTCAGTATAAAAACAGAACTAATCGCTTCTCGGCCTTTTGGCTAAGATCAAGTGTAAAAATGGAACCAGTGATGTTAACAACTCTATAATGGTATATTGTACTTTTTAAAGACTATACTCAAAATCAGATAAAAATAACTTTACCTTTTAGAAACTGTTGCTCAAAAGTTTAACTATTAAAAAATAACCCTACCGTCTCATTGTACCAATAGTATTAAAACCATTAAATGTAATATGAATATATATATATATATATATATATATATATATATATATATATATATGGTTTTATTTTTTTTAGTTTTTTGAGACAGGATCTTGCTTTGTAGTTCAGGCTGGCCCTAAACTTACTATGTAGCCCAGTCTAGCCTTGAACTCACAGCAATCCTGCCTCTGCCTCCCAAGTGCTGTAGCCACCCCTAGCACTGTAGTATGTGGTACTGGGATTGAACTCGGGACCTTATGCTTGCCAGGCAGGCACCAGAACCAATGAGCTAAATGCCCAGCTCAAAAATAATATGAAGCCAGGCGTGGTGGCTCA
>PVIC010055167.1:0-11315 GCA_004025085.1 Thryonomys swinderianus | reverse complement strand
TCTCACTTTGTAGTTCAGGCTAGCTCTGAGCTAACTATGTAGCCTAGGCAAGCTTGAAACTCAGCAATCCTCCTGTCTCTGCCTCCCGAGTGCTGGGATTACAGGCGTGAGCCACCACACCCAGCATTGTGGTATGCGGTGTTGATTGTTGGTGGGCATGAGTCTCCACACCCAGCATTATTTGTGGTTACCGGGGATCGAACTCAGGACCTTGCGCTTGCGAGGCAGGTGCTGGAACCACTGAGCTAACCCTCCGGCCCTTAGACATTTTCTTGAAAAACTGTATTTTTTTAAAAAACTGAAGAAGTTTAATTGTGGTAGGACAAAGTTTGCATTTTAGAAACATCATCCTAAGACTTCGGGACACAAAGGTAGCAGAGTAAAATACAACTGTAGCTTCTTTTCTTCCTAAGAACTAATGTCAGGAACAAAAATTGTAGCTCAGGTAAAGGACAACAAACCCACGCTAAATAAAGTCAGAGGGAGCCAAAGAAAGTTCACTCACACCACATGGCAGGTACAGAAAGCTCCAGCTGGAGCTGCCCCTGTGCAACAGGTGTGAGGTGAGAAGAGAATTTAACATGCAGAAATGGGAGGGGGAGGGGAGACAAGGTATGAGCTATGAGGAAACCAGTCTGAAGAGCAAGCATCTCCAAGAGACAGGAAGCCCCGAGTGGAGCTCTGCACTTGAAAACCTTAATAAGAAAATGAACCTGAGAAAACATGATCTCAAAATAGCAGGGATAAATGACTGAAGGGGAATAAAAACGGAGATCTTAGAGCTAGGAAAGTGAATCAAAAACTGAAACAATGCCATTATAGATCTAATACATAAATTACAAAAACCAAGTAACAGGAGAGATATGACTAAAAACTGAATTAATGACATGAATAAAGGGCATGAGATAATTACGGCAAATACAGAGGGAAACAGAAGGAGGAAAGCACTTAGGGAGAAAATAATAAGAATATAATAAGAGGACTGAGAGATAATCAAACATAAAGATAATTGGTGTCACTAATTTCTGTAGAGAATTCAAATAATCCAATGAAACATGCATTCAGACACATAAAATTCTTTCCTAAAATGAAGGAAGAACTGAAGACTCAGAAAAAAAATTGCTATATGTCAAAAAAGAAATCAACTTTAGGTAAACATGAAGACTTCTCCTGGCTGAGTTCATTATTTTCTTTAAAATATATATATATTTTTGTTGTTGTTGTTGTTGTTGTTTGAGACAGGGACTTGCTTTGTAGTTCAGGCTGGCCCTGAGCTCCCTATGTAGCCCAGGCAAGCCTGGAACTCAGCAATCCTCCTGTCTCTGCCTCCCAAGTGCTGGGATAACAGGCATGAGCCACCACACCCAGCAAAACCATAATTCTTTACAGATATGGGCAAAAGAGAAATTATCCTGTAGGGTGGGCTTGGTGGAGGCAAAATTGAGCAGGATCCAAAGATGTTCAAACAACCTCAGTACCAGAAGACAATTAGGCAATATTCACAGATCTTGGAAAGAGAATGACCTAAGAGTTTACCCACTTGCTACAGGAAGGTGTCCTTGGGCATGAAAGCATGGAGAACCAAAATACCCATAATCCTTCATGAAAAAACATAGCCATTATGAAGCAAAGACTCAGAGAGGGGGATTCAGCAAAGGAAGTGTATTGGTCAGCTTTCCATTGCTGTGACAAATTATCTGAAATAATAAACTTATAAGGAGAAGAAAGGTTTGTCCTGACTCCCAGTTTCAGAGGTTCTAGGCCATGGGTGTGTGGCCCCTTTGCTTTCCACCTGTGGTGGCCTAGTACACTATGGCACAGTGCATGGTGGAAGAGGCCTATTTATTTCAAGGTGGCCAGGCAGTAGAGAGAGAGGAAGGGATCTTGGTCCCAACATCTCAACAAGGGCACAGCCTCAACTGCCTTCCACTCCCAGCTCCTAAGATGCCACCATCTCCCAACAGTGCCACAGGCTGGTGACCAGACGTCAGCTAAAAAAACAAACAAACTAAGACCAAACAGTCCACGGAGCTCTAGGGGTGGAAAAAACTAGAAATCTTACAAATCCCGATGAGGTGAAAATAGGAGAAAGATGTTTTAAATCAGGCAGTAGGAGAAGAGTGGGAGGAGGTGTGAGTGCTAATTACCTCAGCTTCATCTGCAGGGAGCCAGCTGAGATCCTCAGAAACGAGACAAATCAAAAGAAGCATTTCATGCTGGCTGTCATGCTGCAATGTGCACCTTCAGTCCCAGCTTCTCAGGAGGCGGAGGCAGGAGGATCACGGGAGCCAGGAGTTCACCACCAGTCCGGGCAACAGGGAGAGTCCTGGTCTCAAACAAGCAAAACAAACACACAAAAACAATAGGCTGAGCTAGGAGGATCAAAAACTCAGCCTGGCAACACACTGACTGCCTCAAAATAAAAAATAAAAAAGGGCTAGGATATAGCTCAGTGCGCTGACCCTGGATTCAGTACCTAGAACCACAAAACAAACAAACAAACAAAAAAAACACTTCAACCTCTTAGCAATGTCCTAACTTTTTCTTCAGGAATTAAGGAATGTGTTGATAAGCTACCTTCATCCATAGTACCTAAAGCTGAATACTTTTATATTTACTTACAGATTTTTTTCCTTCTGTAAAAGTAAAACTAAAGTCATAGTTTAATTAAAATAATCTTGGCGCGCTGGGCATGGTGGCTCACACCTGTCATCCCAGCACTCGGGAGGCAGAGACAGGAGGATTGCTGAGTTCCAGGCTTGCCTGGGCTACACAGTGAGCTCAGGGCCAGACTGAACTAGAAAGTGAGACCCTGTCTCAAAAAATAATAATAATAATAATAACAATCTTGGTGGTTATAAAATTCTCTCTCCCCCTCTCCCTCACTCACACACATTCTCATCATCTACCTTGATGTAAAGAGAGAAACTTCTCGAGGAATTTGCTGCTTTTATTCCTTGAACTTTTCTGTATTACTTGAAGTTTTAGTAAGGAACAGGTGTTTCATTTTAAAATTTAAAAAGTAAATAATTATTTTTTCTCACGAATGAACATAGAGGCTCTGTATGATTCAGCATGAAAAGATGTCCATGCTGTGTTGTTGAGGGGAAGGGTGGTTGCAGAATCACTCCTATTTAAGTAACAGTTAAGTGCATTAAAAGTCTGCAAAGACAGACACCAAAATGGTGACAGTATTTATCTCTGAAGCTGGGTTATGGAATTAAGGGAAAGACTTATAATTTCTCAGAATCATCTCTCAAGTGTTTTATGTCAAAATAAAACATACAAGTGACACAAAGCATGTGTGAATAGATCAGATATGTAAATACCATGTCTTTTCTCTGGTATGAGAACCTGTAGATGTAAATGAGTTCTAGAACATATGATAGATTTTGTGAAATAGGAAATACTCAAAGGGAATGTGGTTGGGGAAAGTAATGAGGGGAAAAAATAAATATGATTTGGAAAGAAAAAGAAAGCACAGGGCCGGAGGGTTAGCTCAGTGGTTCCGGAGCCTGCCTCGCTAGCGCAAGGTCCTGAGTTCAATCCCCAGTAACCACATACAATGCTGGGCGTGGAGACTCACGCCCACCAGCAATCAATACCACATACCACGGTGCCAGGCGTGGTGGCTCATGCCTGTAATCCCAGCACTCGGGAGGCAGAGACAGTAGGATTACTGAGTTCGCGGTGGCTTGCCTGGGCACCATAGTGAGCTCAGGGCCAGCCTGAACTACAAAGTGAGACCATGTCCCAAAAAGAAAAAAAAAAAAAAGCACATGTATATTAGGGGGTGGGGGGTTGTGGGTGGGTAGGGATATGGGTAAAAATGAGAATTAAAACATATCATAGACTGGTACAAATTCCCCAATGTTGAATGTGATTGTGAACTGTATATAAAATGTACCAATAAAGAATTCAGCTTTTAAAAACCACAAGTGTGTAGTTTGTTGAGTGACCCAGGCGACCACCTTTGCAACCACCAAAGTCAGTAAGTGTAATTTTGCCAGATAACTGAGAAATTCCCATGGCATTCCACCCCTTCCTCCTCTCACAGACATCAGCCTGACTTTTGCAGCGCTAACTTCTCTACATTTCTTTTACTGTATTTAATCACTCAGGAATGTGTTTCTAGATGTCTTACCCACCCGAGAATGATTTGGTATAGTAAGTCTTTTAGAATCTCCTGCTTCCCTTTCCATTTCTTCCCCTTCGGGTATCTGCTGAGAACTCAAGGGATTTGTCCTGTCAAGGTTCCTAGAATCTGATGTGTCCATGGCGTCCATCCGTGTGTGCGTCTATCCTCTGCAAGTGCAGCTGGGTCCCAAAGCTTGGCGAATTTGAGCTCGTTCCCTGGGCAGACCACACAGATGGCGTCATCTTCAATCGAGAGCGCGTCACGTCTGCTCCTCTCTGTGTTGGCCATGTGACCAGCTGCTCGTGACTGAGGCTTCAAGTCACTGACTTCTTCAGGATTGCAAAATAGAGATTTCTTCCTTGGTGGTTAATTGGCCTTACAGTCTACAAAGAAAAGACAAGAAGAAAGCCTCGATTCCATTTTATATCATCCTCTGAAAGTGACCAATTATTTTTAAAATATTTGTTTGAATACATGGGTTTAAGTGTTTTTGATAGATTTCAATCATTCCCAATTATTATCTTCCTAAAAGCTCAGACTGTCTCATTTTGGCAGGAACCCCCTCTTCAGTTTGGCTTCTGGGTTTCCTTTCAGTGTGTCCCTACCAGCATCCAACACTGACCCTGCTGTGGGCTGTGACAAAATGCTCCAGGCACTTCTTGTATATCCTCTGTCCCACTGAGAAAAGAGCCATTTCCCTAAGGATGGTGCATTTCTCCAAGAAGGTTTAATGGCTCTTCGAGGAAAATAGTATTTCAAGACCACAGTCTTGGTCCAAGAGATCCTCTTCACTGCTGCCTTGGTCAGAAATGTGAGACCTGTTGAGGGCACAGAGCTAGGACAGCATCGGCTGTGGCGGATGTGGTCTGTAACCGACCGTCCATGGAGAGGATGCCGTATGTGTGCCTGTGCACAGCTCGGATTTGAAGTCACGTAAGTCTTTAACTTCTTAATCATAGCCGTAACTTCTTGATTCTTTAGAACGGAGAAGTACGACGTGAATTTTACACATCTACTTTATCCCACAACTGTCACAGGATAGCAATATTAATATTAATGCTACTAAATGTTATCTTTCAGAACTTTGAAAAAGACTTTTGCATGTACGCTATTTTGTACCCTTATTTTTAATAGCTCTACTTTCTATTATTTTATTCTATACTTATTACCTATGCACACCCTTCATTTTAACATCCAATTAGTCCTTTTTGTTTGCTATTTTGTTTTTTGAGACTAGGTATTGCTAGGTAGCCCAGGCTGACCTCGAACTTCCTTCTCAGCCTCCTGAGTGCTGGAAATACAGGTGTGTCCTACCACAGCCGGCTCTCTGTAGTTTTAATTCAGAAACACATCTATTTTTAGTTCTCACTACCACCTTGCCTGAGCTCCTTCTTGGGTGGAACACTGTGGAAGGGTTCAAGGAAATGCTCTTCCCTGAATGCTTGCATATTGGTAAGTCGGTCAGTTGATAACAGTTGTCAAGTAAAACACAAAAAAATAAATACTTGAAAGTCACTTTACTAGATATAAAATTTCTAGGTCACCCTTTGCTCTCTTGAGTATCTTAAATGTGCCATTCTGTTTGCTTCTAGGGTAAATCACTGCTCTGGAAAATCTAATATCAAAATAATTTAATTTCCCTTCGCTGTTTTTGCCTAGATGCACAAAACTAATTTTTCCTCTCTCTTTAAAACACAGACGTTTTACTGGGATGGGCCTAAGAGTTGGTGGTTTTGTTGACAGATTCTCTAATGTGTCGTATGTTCTTTCAATATGTAGTTTCAAATCTTTTTTTTTTAATTTTGGGCAAACTGTCTTGAATTGTATGTGTTCTATTCCCTTTAGTTTTTCCCTTCAGAGATTCTGAAGGCCAGAATGTTGACGCTATTTGACTTTCTTTAGTATTTGTCATTTTCTCTTGAAATATTTGAGAGTTTCTTTAATGTCTTTTCAATTAGAAAAATCTTTCAACATTTTTTAATGTCTTCTCTGTTGCATTTGCTTGCATTTTGTCTTCATTTATAAAGATTGGTCTTTCTTTTATTGCTAATGCTTTCCCCAATTCTAGCAGCTCATTTAAAACTTTTCTCCCAGTTTGATTTGAGCTATGCCATCATTCTCTGTGTCTTTTAGCTGATTTTTAAATATCAGATTATAATTCTGAATCCTCTGGGCATTCCAGGCACCTCTGCTGTGATTTCAATGTCTGAACAGGTGCCATTTATTCCATGCATCTTTCTCCTTAAAATAATTTTCAGTAGGATTTGCCTTGATTTTTTTTTTTTTTTAGACAGGGTCTTGCTTTGTAGTTCAGGCTGGCTCTGAGCTTACTATGTAGCCCAAGGAAACCTCAAACTCAGCAATCCTCCTGCCTCTGCTTCCTGAGTGCTGGGATTACCAGTGTAGAGCCACCACACCTGGCACTGTGGTGTGTGGAACCCATTGCTGGTGGGCATGAGTCACCACACCCAGTATGGTTATTGGGAATCAAACCAGGGATCTTGCACTTGCTAGGCAGGTGCTGGAACCACTGAGCTAAATCTCCAGCCCTGCCTTGATTTTTTTATTGTTTATTTTTACACCAAATTTATTTTCCTAGAGTGTGAAGAAAAACAAATGGCCCAAAATAGCTTTACTCATATGGTGCTCATGTTTATGATGTTTGTAGGGAAAATTTAAACAACCTGGCTGCCTCCTCTCTGAGATTTCCTGCCTTCCTTTCTCCACACCACTTTTAATTAAAGGGCTCCTCACAATTACTCTTCCAACCAGAACATTATCCTTAAGGGAACTTCTAGCTGCTCAGGTTTTTTTTTTTTTTTTTTTTTGCTTTTTGAGACAGGGTCTCACTTTGTAGTTCAGGCTGGCCCTGAGCTCACTATGGTGCCCAGGCAAACCGCCGCGAACTCAGCAATCCTCCTGTCTCTGCCTCCCGAGTGCTGGGATGACAGGCGTGAGCCACCACACCCGGCATTGTGGTATGTGGCGTTTATTATTGGTGGGTGTGTCTCCACACCCAGCATTATATGTGGTTACCGGGGATCGAACTCAGGACCTTGCGCTTGCAAGGCAGGCGCCGAAACCACTGAGCTAACCCTCCGGCCCCTAGCTGCTCAGTTTTAAAAGTTCATAGCAGATAGTGTACTCTCTTTTTGTTTGTTTGTTGTTGTTGTTGTTGCTGTTGTTGTTGAGGCAGGGTCATGTTACGTAGTCCAGGCTGGCCTTGAACTCATGATGCTGCCCTCTGACTCACAGTGATCTTCCTGCTCAGCCTCCTGAGAGCTGGGATTACAGACATGCATCGCCACACCAGGCCCTCTTTTCCCACAAACTCCTTGCCCTCACTGACTGTTTTTGGAGCTGATGGGCTCTTGCGGCCCACCTCTGCACTCTGATTGGCTGGTGAATGCCCCTGGGCTGCTGGGATCCTCCTGTGCCCTAACCCATCGGCCCATCAGGAGCTTCCTCGCCTCCCTCTGCTGTCTCCTGCACAGATACTAATACAGTGCAGATCTTGATGGATTCGGAGCCTATGGGGATATTTTGTCCACTCTTGTTCATGTACTTGTGGGTTTCTGGCTTAGGCATCTAGATGCTGTCTGTTTTTATTTGGAGATGTAGACCTTTTAAAAACTATGCTGCATCTACCATCTTCCCCATTCATTTTATTTTATCATAACTTTTATGGCAATCATATTTATCTGGGAGAAAAAAATAAGTAATATTTCCACTGTGGGAAAAGATAAGCTTGATGCATAGTATCGGATGGCGTTCAGAGAATTAAATAGACGCAATAGCTGGTGGGAAGGAGCGCACAGCTGCACCACTGCTCAATTATTGAAATGCTTCCACTCCAGCAAGAGACTAGTCCCCCCTGAGGCGCTGTTCCCAGGCCCCCGAGAGAGGACCTGAAGCGCCCAGGCCCAGCACAGCAGCATCCAGCTCCTCTCGTGGCTGCCTGGCTGTGGCACTGGTTTGAGTACCACCTCAGAGGACTGGATCTGGAGGCTGAGGCGAGGAGGTGAGGGTGACGGGCGGAACCCTCAGCGTGGGGCTCAGAGGACAGCAGGGCAGCACCTCCGGAGCTCCTGCCCAGGGCACAGCGGGCACAAGAGGCCCAGCTCTTTCCCTGGAGGAGCTACCTCTGCTGCCCACCACCTTGGAGTCCCTCGCTGCTGCCAGGACCCCACGTCTGCCATGTGGCATTAGAGAGCTCCGTCCCCAAGCAGAAATGGGGAGGAGCCCCGCACTGCCAGCACTGAAACAAGACCAGATCTGCTTTAGGGACAGTGATTGCTCTTCGAGGCCTGGCAGTGAAAACACACATTAAATAATCCATGCAAGAAATGCAGTGCACTACACATCATGGACCAGGCAGTCTCCACAGACACAAAAGCCTGTAGGGCCGGAGATTTAGCTCAGTGTTTTCGGAGCCTGCCTAACAAGTGCAAGGTCCCTGGTTTGATCCCGGGTAATTACATACAACAATAGCAGTGGTGGTGACTCACACCCACCAGCAATCATTACCACACACCACAGTGCTGGGTGTGGTAGTTCAGGCCTGTAATCCCAGCACTCGGGAGGCAGAGGCAGGAAGATTGCTATGAGTTCCAGGTTTGTCTGGGCTACATAGTAAGCTCAGGGCCAACCTGAACTACAAGTGGTGACCCTGTCTCAAAAAGAAAAAAAACTTTTGCCTTCACTGACCATGAATTTCACGGACCCTTGCCCTGTGTCCTCACTGGAGTTACAGTATATTGTTTCCCTATGAGAAAAACAGATCTGAAAGAAAAGAAGGCTGAGAATACAGTGCTTGGGTAAGTAACAACAGCTTTCCTTATAAATATCTTTTCTACTTTGGACTACAATGCACTAAGAAGATCTCTCAGTCATGTTTGTCCAGTAACTAGAAGCACAAACCCATGTGGCAGGGGGTCAGATAGGATTAGCAACTTCTTGTCAGAACCCAAACAATACCCTTGCATTGACACCCCCATTGCTCCAGGTTCAATAGATCCCAATTGATCCTATCTTTAGACAACTAGTATTAAACACCTACTGTACATCAAGTCTATCCTTTCTATTACCAAATTCTCCCTTCACACTGGGGAAATTAATATGCAGAAATCCTTGACACCATGCACAATTTCACCTCTGTAAAAAGTACAGAAACCATGGTTCTCACCACAGAAGCCATGCTCCAGCAGGAACCAGACATATATCATGGTAGGACATTTCTGTTTCCACCTTCGCCTGGGACTTCGGGGAGAGTGAACACAATCATAACCACTTCATGAGTCTGAAGGAGTCGATGGGGCATTTGGGAGTCTGTATCCAGAGCCTATTTCTAGAGCAGGAGAAGTGGGCTCTATAAATTTTCATCTGACGAAATGGGCACATTATATTGGCAACTGCCACTATCAGCTTCGGGTAATAAATTGAAGGGATCCGTCAAAAATCTCATTGTGGCCAGGCATGGTGGCTCACGCCTGTAATCCCAGCACTCGGGAGGCAGAGACAGGAGGATTGCTGAGTTCAAGGCTTGCCTGGGCTACGTAGTGAGCTCAGAGCCAGCCTGAAATACAAAGTGAGACCCTGTCTCAAAAAACAAACAAAAAATCTCACTGTGAAGGGAAAGAAAAACAGAGGGAGTTTATTCAGTTGCATACCCTCTCTTAAGAAGAGCATTTCAGAGCTGGGGATTCAGCTTGAGTGGTGCCGTGGCTAACCTTGGAAGCACAAGGACCCAAATTCGATGCCCCATACAGCAAGAAAAGAAGAAGCTTGACAGCTAAGAGTACAGGCTCTGAAGCCAGCTTACCTAAATCCAAATCCTGTCTCTAAGACTAATTATAAGACTCTGCGCAAATGTGTAGCAAGTGCAGGCGTCGGGTTTTGCATCATGAAATAGGAACATTGACACAGTGTCTGTAGCTGCTCTGAACACGAGGTGAAGTACACAAGTGAAGTACTTAAAAAAAATGCCTCCTCCTTCCTCCCCTGCAGCTCTTGCTCTGCTGCCCCCTCTTGCTGACCAGCCTTGGGCCACAGTGGACCACGGCGAGAAGGCAACTCACAGGCCGTCCACCCCTCCCTCTCTCCAAGCCCTGGCCGGCCACCTGACCCCCAACTGCACACTCTTCGCGACAAGATTTCCTCTCCACGAACCCTCGCTCCATCTCTGGACATTTGGAAGGTCTTCTTCACCTTGAGCCAGAATCTGCTACCCCGTTTCCTCTGACCATTGCTCTGTCTATTGGAGTCGGGTCACTCTCTACCAACGATACACCCTGAAACACATGGGCCGAACCTCACTTTGACCATATTTACTGGTTACATGACTCGGGCAACTGAATCTTTAGTGTACACCTCCCATTTTTCCTGTGCAAAGGGAGCAACCTACGGCTACCGCTCTAAAGGCCTGGCGAGGACCGAATGAGACCCTGTAACCGAGACTCGGCGTCACCTGACGCTGATGTCACTAGAATCCCTCGGCACATGCTTCACGGGCCAAGAGTCCATATTTCCTTTGCTTGATCCTCTCCTTATGTGGTTGCAGGAAAGTCCTAGAACTGAGCCGGTGACTCTGGAGGCTCTGCCCACAAAGACCAGGATGCCCCGCCCATAAAGGCCAGTGTGCTCCGCCCACAAAGACCAGGATGCTCACCCCTGTCCTCGTGTTTGGCTCCTGGTTCTTTCACTTATTCCTTCGCAATTGATTTTAAGAACCTGTATTTTGGTGACGGGGCCCTAAGAGAGAACTGCGCATACCACATTCCTGACTCGCCTTGCATTTGGCGCAGACTGCAAGAAGGTTGAACACAGAATAATTACCCGAGGCTTGATGGCCCATCCCTGAGGCAGTGCGCAGGCTGCTTTAGACCAAATGAAGATTTGACTTACAAAAATGTGCAGCTGGCTGAATCTGGATCATGAGTCACAGTTTTCCCACTTCTGAACGAAAACATTTTTCCACCTCTCGCCCCATCCCCATCCAACTTACGAGGTTGGTCGTGTCTCACCGTGTATTTTGGGCTGGTCTTATACTACTCACCCCAGACCGACCTGGAATTCACAGCAGCCCTCTAGTCTCAGCCTCCCAAGTACTAGAATTACAGCCATGTGCCACCATACCCAGCTGCTTGTTTGCTTTTTAAATACTTGTCTTTTTCAGCTG
>PVIC010055166.1:0-11369 GCA_004025085.1 Thryonomys swinderianus | reverse complement strand
TGAGTCACCACACCCAGCATTGTATGTGGTTACCGGGATCAAACTCAGGACCCTGTGCCTGCGAGGCAGGCGCCGGAACCACTGAGCTAAATCTCTGGCCCACCAGGGACTTTATTCTTTAAAAAGCAGAGCCCTGACCTAGAGGACACTAGGCATAATTAAGCGTGTGAGTGTGTATCTGTGTGTGTGGCAGCAGCACAGGAGTGAATGAGTATCTCTATTTATGCATACATACTTAGAATCCTGAGATGCCCTGGCCTCTGTCCCAGCTTGGCTCCCTGGACACTGGGAACCAGCCCTCCAGCTACTCGGGAGGCTTAGGGGAGATCCCAAGTTCCAGATCAGGTTTGTCAACCTAGTAAGATTCTGTCTCAAAGTTTACAATAAGCAGCTAGAGAGCTCAGGAGTACAGCACTTGCCTGGGATGCATGAGGCCCTGGGCTTCCACCCCAGCACAACAAGCACCTTCAGCCAGCTCTCAGAGAGCTAGAAGCCAGTACTAGCAGACACACAGGAAAGCCTGGTTATGAAAGGCCGGGCTGGAGCAAACCAATGGGGGGGGGGTGACTCATACAGGGAGAAAACAAGTTTGTAGAACGATTTTGCAGGGCATCATGACCCATTCCTGTGTCCTGGACTACTCTGGAGGCTGAGGCGGGAGTGTCACTTGAGCCCAGAACTAGACCGGGAAACACAGTGAGACCCAGTCTCAGAAAACGAAATGGGGGACTCCAGTGCTGCCATCCTGGTAAGATACTATCCACAGAAAAAAAATGAGTCTTTCAAATTAGAAAGAAGGAGGAGGCAAACACAAAAGAGTCCTTATAAATTTTAACATGTGAAAACTGCTTTTTGTTTTGATGCTGATGGTGCTGGTTCTGGGTCAGGTTGGCACCATACCATAAGGACCTGGCCAATCCCTACACCCTGCCAGGTCCTTGCCCTGGACCCCCACTCCCCAGCCTTGCCTGGCACTCACACAGTCTATGTTCTCGGTCATGTTCAGAATGATGTAGTTCTTCCCTGCCAAGTTGCTCCAGTCCTTGCAGATCACCTGTGCCGGGGACAAAATGAGGGACACTCAGGAGGGCTGAGGACAGCTGGCAGGGAGAGGAGGGGGCTGGAGCAGCAGAGGGCAAGGGCTGCCCAGCAGGCAGAGGTGGACATACCACAGGGAGGAAGGGGCCTCACCTGAGTGGAGTCCCAGGGTGACCTGGACGGAGCTTCGGCCACTGGTCTTGGGGGCTGCTGGCTGAGAACTTCCTGCTCCAGGATGCCAGAGAACAGCGTTGGTGTGGAGTCTTGGGGGGCAGATGGAGAAGAGGCAGGGGTTCTGGGGTACAGGCGGCCCTCATCTGGTGTCTCAGCCCTGTGGGGAGCTTCAGTTTGCAGGAACGAAGCCAAGGACAAGGATGAAGCCAGCTCCTTGCTGACTCCCACAGTGGCCTCCTCACTGGCCTCTTGTGGGACTTCGAACTCTACCTGGGATCCGGCTGCCAGCAGCATGGTGGCCTCGGCCTCCTGGCTGGGCAGGTCCTGCGGCCCTGGGGTCACTGTGCCTGGGGTAACTGAGGGCAGAGACAAACTGGGATCCACACTGCTCTCTGCCTCCACGCCCGATGCGGCCTGGTCCCCAGACTCCTCATGCCTGTGACCAGGGACACCTGGGGCCTGGCTACTGCCACTGGGAATAAAGTCTTGGGCCTGTGTAGTGGCTTCTTCCTGGGACCCGCTCACAGGCAGCAGCTCCTCCTCCTCGTCCTCTTCCTCCCTCTCCACTTCCTCCTTCTCCCTCTCCTCCTCCTCCTCTTCTTCCTCTTCCAGAGGCACCTGCCAGGGTGGCTCCACCAGGTTCAGCTTGGGCATGGCAGAGGGGAGGCTGGGCAGCTCCACAGCCTGACCGGCATCATCCATGTCCATCGGCCCCGCCTTCTCTGTGAGGTCCGGGAAGCCATAGTCTAGGGCAGGGACACAAGGGCTGCTTGTCAGTCCACTACCCACTCACACAGTACTTACCATTGGGAAAGGACTAGAGGACAAGATACTGGAGTCCTGGGAACGCTGGGCAACACAGGAATGAGAGGGAAGCCTGTGGGGGACACAGGCTGCTGGCTGCTCACCTCTCCCCTCCACGCTCATCACCAAATCCACAGGGATGTGCAGAACTTTCACATAGGCACCCCTCACAGTAGCTACTAAGAGTGCTGTGAGTTTTCCTAAGCTGGGACCCACCAGAACCCTCCACTCCTTAGAAAGGCTCCCTGTTTTCTAGCGGGTTATAAAGGCACCTTTTGGCTAAATCCTCCAGTGAGTTCAGAGAACTAACTCTCTCTGTCTCTGTTTCTCTGTCTCTCTCTGTCCCTGTCTCTGTCCATCTGTCTGTCTGTCTGGTTCTCTCATTTCTGTCTCTCTGAGATGAGCTCCTGCTGTATTATGCAGGCTGGCTTTGATCTCTTAGACTCAAACTATCCTCCTGCCTCAGCCTCCTGAGTAGCTGGGACTACAGGTGAGGACTGCTTTTACCGCAAGCACACGTGCAACCAGTGATGTTAATCATCGTCCCTAAACCATGTTCTTGTTCCACAAGAGAAGCCCTGAAAGGAAATGCAGCTGTTGGGCCAGGGAGAGGTACAGTATCAAGGCCTGAGGCTTAGTGTGCACAGAGCCTCTGAGTTGCTGTCTGGAGCAGGTCAGGGGGGCCGGATCTCTCGCTTCTTGGGAATCATATTGTGAAGCTGACTTCTCAGCAAGGCCCAGGATTCTTCAGGACAACTACATAGAAAAACCAGAGAGCAGAGTAATACTCCATTTTATTTAAACACACACACACACACACACACACACACACACACAAACACACACACACACACACCCCTTCTTCATCCAGTCTCCAGCTGATGGCCATTTGGGTTGTTTCCAAGATGTAGCTATCACCAACTGAGCTGCTATGAACATGGGTGCACAAATGTCGCTGTTTTATTATATGTGGGGTGGGAGGTTGTAGGGTGGGCAGGGGAATAGGAAAAAAATGAGAATTAAGATGTGTCATAAGGGACTGGGGATTTAGCTCAAGTGGTGCCACACCTACTTTGGAAACACAAGGGCCTGAGTTTGATCCCTGGTACCATAAAAAAAGAAAGAAAGAAAGATGTGTCATATACTGGTACAAATTTTCAATGTTAATTATGATCATGATGTGCATATAAAATGTACCAATAAAAAAGTAAAAAAGACAACAGAACAGCGCTCTCCAGCGTACTCAATGCAACAGAAGCTCTGGCTGCCCGCAGTTGCCCAGTAATAAGTGCTGCAGGGCTGCTGTACACTAGCAGTGCCAGTGCTGGGGACATTTTATGACAGTGAGGGAGGCTCATGCATCAGCCTCCTTCCTCTCTAGAATCTCTACCAGAAGAAAAACAAAAGCAACTGTCAAGATGGAGTTTTAAGGCATTTAAAAATGTGACTGTCAGGGCCAAAGATTTAGCTCAGTGGTTCCGGCACCTAAGCACAAGGTCCCTGGTTTGATGCCCGGTAACCACATGCAACAATACCAGGCATGGTGACTCATGCCCTCTGGCAATCAGTACCACATAGCACTATGCTGGGCATGATGGCTCACCCTGTAATCCCAGTACTTGGGAGGCAGAGGCAGGAAGACTGCCGAGTTTGAGGCTTGCCTGGGCTACATAGGGAGCTACAAAGTGATGCTACATAGTGAGCTACATAGTAAAGTACAAAGCAAGACCCCCTGGCCCCCCCCAAAATGTGACTCATCAGAAGCCAGCTGATCTGCACTACTGTCAAGCAGCAAGTGATTGTATTATGAAAGAAAGGACCAAATGTCTGGGGAAGTTAGCTGTGCTTGTCCTTCTGGATGGGATGGCTCCTAAGAGACCCAAGCTCTCTGCTTGGTGACTGCATTCATGAGCGCACGCCTCGGGCTACCAAGAGCCCAGATAGAGCCACGCGGGTTGATGGGCCTGTCCTGTGAACACTGACTCCAGAGAGAGACCCCCCACCCAGGTCACACAAAAGAACCTACCCATCACCTCCCCAAACTTCCTGTGTCACCTGTGATCCCTCCCTCCACAGCAAGGCCACTTTAGACCAATCTCTGTCCCCACACACTGATTTGTCATTTCTAGAGTTTAATGCAGAAAGAGCCTTACAGGGTATTCTCTTTGGCTTTTTTCAGTATAAGTATTGTAGGATTTGGTTATATCAATAATTTATTCCTTTTGATTACTGAATAATATACCACTGAATGATATATGTTTAATACCTCTATTAAATATATATGCTGATGGATCTATGACTTATTTCCAGTTGGGGATATTACAAGTACATTGGTACCTTGGTTCGGGAACTTAACTCATTCCATGATTCCAGAAAAGATGGCTATATTTATGTTCATTGCCTGGTGCAGAATTTGAAAACAAAAGCAACAAACCAGGGCCAGAGATTTAGCTCAGTGGTTCCGGCGCCTGCCTCGCAAGCGCAAGGTCCTGAGTTCGATCCCAGTAACCACATACAATGCTGGGTGTGGTGACTCACGCCCACCAGCAGTCAATACCACATACCACAGTGCCGGGCGTGGTGGCTCACGCCTGTAATCCTAGCACTCGGGAAGCAGAGACAGGAGGATTGCTGAGTTTGAGGCTTGTCTGGGCTACATAATGAGCTCAGGGCCAGCCTGAACTACAAAGTGAGACCCTGTCTCCAAAAACAAACAAACAAACCCAAATTATTCTCAAACAAAAATGTGTGTGAACCCAGCCACCTCTATAAAGCTATGTAAAGACTATATGGGCATATGTATTCCTTTTTCTTGGAATAGCTGGGTCACATGATGGGGTATGCTTTTAAGTTTGTCTTGTAGTATGACGGGGCTCATTCTGTTGCCTGGGCTGGTCTTAAACTCCTGGGCTGAGGGACTCAAGTGATCCTTCTGCCTCAGCCTTATGTAGTTGGGACTACTGATATATACTATACACTCAGTTTAAATTTTTTTTTTTTTTTTGAGACAGGGTCTCGCTTTGTAGTTCAGGCTGGCCCTGAGCTCACTGTGTAGCACAGGCAAGCCTTGAACTCAGCAGTCCTCCTGTCTCTGCCTCCTGAGTGCTGGGATTACAGGCGTGAGCCACCACGCCCGGCCCTGTGGTATGTGGTATTGATTGCTGGAGGGCATGAGTCACCATGCCCAGCATTGTATGTGGTTACCGGGGATCGAACTCAGGACCTTGCGCTTGTGCGGCACACACTGGAACCACTGAGCTAAATCTCCGGCCCCTCAGTTTAAATTTTTAAGAAAGTACTAAATTATTTTCAAAGTAGTTGTACAATTTTACATTCCTACCAGTGATCTTTGAGAATTCTGATAACGAGCCAGGGATTTAGCTCAGTGGCATCACACCAACCTTTGCAAGCATGAAGGCCTGAGTTCGATCTCTGGTACCCCAAAAAGAAAAAAGAAAATAATTCTGATGATTCCACATCTTTACCAACATTTGATATAATTAGATTTTTCCCCTTTTTCTGGTGGGGGGTAGTACTGGGAACTAAACCCAGAAGCACCCTACCTCTGAGCTGCATTCCCAGGCTTTTGTGTTTTCATTTGGAGAAGTTGCCCAGGCTTGAACTTGCAATCCTCCTGTCTCAGCCTCCTCAGTAACTGGGATTGTTAAACCCAGTCCAATCTTGTACTACTTGTTTGACTTAGCTGAGTATATCCCATGCTCATCTTGTTCATCTTTGAAGATATGATACCTGTAGGCCAGAAACCCCTTCTTCAGGAGGCCAAACCAAAAATAATTGGCTCTAAACTGGCTGCCAAAGCATCACCTAAGTAACTCTGACTTCACTATAATCCTATCCACTTGTTAACCAACACATCTCCAAGCAACATGACAGTGAACTCCCAGGAGAACCACATGAAAGAACCATAAGAAAGAAAGAAAGAAAGAAAGAAAGAGAGAGAGAGAGAGAGAGAGAGGAAGGAAGGAAGGAAGGAAGGAAGGAAGGAAGGAAGGAAGGAAGAAAGAGAAAGGGAGGGAGAGAGGAAGGGAGGAAGGAAGGAAGGAAGAGAGAGAGGGAGAGAGGAAGAGAAGAAGAGAAAGAAAGAATAAAAAAGAAGGAAAGAAAGGGAGAAAAAAAGAGTGATAAAAGGAGTAAAAAGTGGTACTGCATTGCATTCTGGGAAAATCTTCACCCAGTCCCTCAAAACATGTGATTATTCTCCCTAATCATTAGCCTATCATTCCTCTCATTTCTTTTACTTTATAACCTTCTACTCCTCAAAGGTAAAGCTAATTTAAAAGGGTCAACTTCTGCTTCTCCTAATCTTATCCAAGAATAACATCTCCTGCCTTGCTCAGTTGTTTTGTTAAGTATATGTATGTTCCTCAGTTCACAAACTTGATTCTTCCCATGTTTCTGTTCACAAAATGAGTTGGATGAGAACCAAATCAAATTTAGTATATTAGGTTCGATGTTGACCTTACAGGGAAACTCGACTTGGTTTTACAGTTCAGTTTGTAACCAGAATCAAGAGAATTGAGTGCAAACTGAGGTACCACTGTACTTGTAATGTATGTATCTTTCAAAATGAAGTTTAAAACTTTTTAGATAAATTTCTGGGACTATGGAAAACAGATAAAACCATGGAGACAGACAACCTCTCAGCCCAAATGGACATAGGAAAGAGGGCAGTGAAGGTGGCTGTTCTATCCCTGGTAGAAGTAAAAAGGAAAAAGAGCTAGGGACCCACAAGAACACAGACAGGGAGGATTTGGAAACAATATAATTTTTAAAATTCTAATGAGTGTCCTCAGTATGACTCGAAGATATCATATCCCTGGAATGAAAAGAAGCTACCAAGAAAATTAAGTAATCTTGCAGAAGAAACTGGTTAGCCCGGAGCAGTGGTACACACCTATAACTGATGTTACTCTAGAGGCTGAAGCAGAAGGGTCACATCTTAAGGCCAGCCCGGATACCATTGTGAGAGGCTATCCTAAAACAAAATGATAAAAGAGGCCCTGGGTTCAATCCCCACTGCCAGCACCAAAATAAGAAGTTGGAAGGGAGGTGGTTTTTAGAAACTGAAATTCAGTTGCTGAAATTTTTAAATTCAGTATGCTAAAGATTCAAATGTTCATTGCCTGGGGGAAAAAAGAGCTTGCCATAAAACCTTTGGGACAGAAAGCAAAAAAACAAACAACAACAAAAAAAGAGAGAGAGAAAAAAGTTAAGAAAGACAACCAAGGACCGGAGGGTTAGCTCAGTGGTTCCGGTGCCTGCCTCGCAAGCGTGAGGACCTGAGTTCGATCCCCGGTAACCACATATAATGCTGGGCGTGGAGATATGCCCACCAACAATCAACACCGCATACCACAATGCTGGACGTGGTGGCTCATGCCTGTAATCCCAGCACTCAGGAGGTAGAGACAGGAGGATTGCTGAGTTCGCAGTGGCTTGCCTGGGCACCATAGTGAGCTCAGGGCCAGCCTGAACTACAAAGCGAGACCCTGTCTCCAAAAACCAAAAAAAAAAAAAAAAAAAAAAAAAAAAAAAAAAAAAAAAAAAAAAAAAAAAAAAAAAAAAAAAAAAAAAAAAAAAAAAAAAAAAAAAAAAAAAAAAAAAAAAAAAAAAAAAAAAAAAAAAAAAAAAAAAAAAAAAAAAAAAGACAACCAATGCAAGATATCTAGTTAATGTGATTTCAAAAAAAAAAAAAAGCCAGCACAATGGACAAAAATAGAAAGAAATCAAGAAAAGGAAGTCCTTGACCCAGTGATATGATGCTTTCTACTGTGGGGTGCATTAATGAGTGTCAGACTCACAGTCTGCCTCAGGACTATGTACATCCTAAGAAGCAAGAGGAGATGCTGAATGGTGCCCAGAGCAGGACATGTCTGGGTGGGGGAATTAGCTCTGTGGTTCTGGCATCTGCCTGGCCGTGTAAGGGGAGTTCAATCCCGAGTACCACATACCACAGTGCCAGGCATGGTGGCTCAGCCCTGTAAGCCCAGCACTTGAGAGGCAGAGGCAGGAGGATTGCTGTGAGTTTGAGGCTAGCCAGGGCTACATAGTGAGTTCAAAGCCAGCCTGAACTACAATGTGAGACCCTGTCTCAAAAAAACTAAAAAAAAGAAAAAAGAAAGGATAGGCCACTGATAAAGGGACAAGAAAGAGGTCTCCAAAATATCATCCAGCTTCTAGTTAATAAAAGTAGGTTGTACGAAGAAACTGAAAATTGCAGTTAAAATTTTGAAGGAAGGTTATTTTGAACTTGGAATTTTATACCCAACTGAACTGTTCCTCATGTGATAGCAAAATAAAGGACATTGTAATAAATGAAAAAATTAAAAGTTTTGCTGCCTGCCAGGCGTGGTGGCTCACGCCTGTAATCCCAGCACTCGGGAAGCAGAGACAGGAGGATTGCTGAGTTTGAGGCTTGCCTGGGCTACATAGTGAGCTCAGGGCCAGCCTGGACTATAAAGAGAGACCCTGTCTCAAAAAAAAAAAAGTTTTGCTGCCTATTAATCTGAGAATTATTTAAGGATATTCTCCAAGAAATAAAAAAAGAAGACACGGGAAATCAAGAAACTTGAAAAATGGCATAAATAAGAATCTCAGGATAGAAGTGGTATAGCAGGCTTGGAAGCAACTGGTTACTAACAGAACATGGATCCAGAGAGCTCTGGGAATTATTACAAAAAGAACATTTGATTCCCTAGAGTAAAAAGTGTAGTTCCATAGCTGAACTACATTAGTGATAACCGAGAGCCCATAGTACTCTTTAAATGAGTAATTCAAATATTCTACCCACCCTGTTCTTGCCAGTCTCCAGGGAGCAGAGAGCACCACATGGCAGAGATTGTGCATATGCATGTGCGTGTGTGTGCGCGTGTGTGTATGTGTGTGTGAGATTTAGTTTTCAGTAAGGAGTTACAGAGACAAGCTCAGAGTGAGAGCTCACCAAGGAATCACCTTCCCCAGAGGCAGGAGCCACCCAGGGCAGGCAGGTGCCAAGCTATAATGCAGAACCCTCAGGCAGCAGGAGCAAAGCAGCATTCTGTGGGTGCACAGACATCACAGAGAGTGTCCTGCTTGAGTGTTCGAGGAATGAGGCTGGGACTCCCAGGGTCATGCAGCCTTAAGCGGAGTGGAGAGGAGCAGACTGGCAATGAGCAGAGAGGAAGAGAAGTGACATGGAGCAAGGGGGAGAGATGAGGCCAGAGGCAAGAGAAAGGGGCAGTGGGATCAGGTCAAGGTCTTCCACCCTCAGCCCTGCTCAGGAGCCTGCAACAGATAGATGCCCTTGGAGATGGCCCGGACTGGGGCTCTCATGGGTCCTGCCTTTCCATTCTATCCTAGGCAGAGCCCCCAAAACAGTTCCTTGGTTTGGAGCCAAGCCCCATTCCCATCAACACTTCCCCAGGGCAGAACCTTGGCGGAAGTCCTTGGGGTATAGAGGGACAGGGGAGCCATATGTTGTGCTGGAGAGCTCATTCTGCCAGCCCTTTCCTTTCTTTCCTGTAGTCTCACTGTGATTCTGGCTTTTGTTCCCTACATAGAGCAGGTCATGTTTTCTCTCCTCTATGCCCCACCTCCCCAAGTTACCCAGGGTTCACCGCACTTGACCTCTGTAATCTCACAGGTGACCTTCAGCATCAGCTGAAATATTGATTGATGCCTTGAGTCTTCGGTCCGAGACATGGAATCAGAGCAGGCAGCAGGTCCAGAGACCTTGAAATGTCACTGTAAATGTCCCTTTAGGTTAATGTCAGGTCACTGAAAATTGTCCCCAGAGGGCAACTCTTAAGCCAGTTATTCAACCAAGTGTTAAGAAAAAAACACAAAAGTTCAGACAGATCTATATGAAAAGAGGCTCCAGAGGCTGAGGATTTAGTTCAGTGTTTCTAGTGCTTGCCTTATAAGTGCAAGGTCATGAGTTCAATCCCTGGTACCAAGAGTCTCCAGAGAAGGAACTCCTATTGTAATGACAACTGTTCTTACAGAGTCAGCTTCCACGGTCATCAAAGAAACACAAGCTAAGGAAAGGTGAGTATAAGGTCCAAAGCCTTGGGATCCATCCCCATCACCACAAAGAAGAAAAGAAGAATTAAAATAAAAATTAACAAAATAACCAAATGTTCAGATGATCAACTTGGCAAATATCTGCAGAGAAGACAGTAAGCAGCTTGAATTGGATAGGTGCAGGGACCCAGGCCTGGCCCACTGCCAATGAGAATGACCCAGAAAGGAACATTCTAGACCTACAACTTCCCTTGTACCCTAAGGAAATGAGTCAGGGGGCTTGACAGAGCCAGGAATCATCTAACCTCCACAACCTAGGCCTGGCCAAGGCAGGACGACCATCCTTACCAGGAGGTTTGTGTGCTAATCTGACTCTTAACAGGATGACATGAGTTAGGGAACCAGCAAGATGCTCACACGACAGCTGCATGGTGTAAAGTCTGCGTATTTCCCACAAGGGCAGAAAGTTCACAGATGTGCATCGACATGTTAACGTGTACTGACTCTGGGAGGCAGGATCATAAGAAATGTTTCTTTTCTTTTCTTTTTTATAAATTTTTATTTTGAGAAAAGTTCTCACCAAGTTACTAAGCTGCACAGGCTGAGCTTGAATTTGTGATCTTCCAGCCTCAGTCTTCTGAGTGCTGTGATTATAGGTGTTTGCCACTTGTCTAGATTTATTTTCTTTTGATTGCATTCTTAAATTTGTATATTCTGATATCTACCATTTGCACAGACCCAGACTCACAGGGTGCCCTCTCTGCTGGTGGGCAGGGGCAGAGTTCCCCTTGGCACTGCTGGGAGCTCCTTCTGTGGGTATCAGCTTGCACTCACAGCCAATGTGCTCATAGGGTCCAATCCCTCCTCCATGACACAGCCGACCAGGACTTACTTCTCAGAAGTCATTTCCAGGACCTGACAGTGCTTTGATGATCTGGTTTCTCTAAACTTCATTATGGGCATTGTTAAAGTGGACTAATACTAATGATTTCAGGGGGGGCTGATGTCAAAATCAGATCGTACCTAGCTCTGCCGCTTCTGAACTGAGCGGTTTAGTGTCACTTCAAATGTCTCTATGCCAGTTTTCTTAGCTATAAAGCACAATGCTAATCATGTGAGATTTTACAGAGTTTATCTCGCTACTGTGACACGAAAAATCCACATCAAGGGCTGGAGATTTAGCTCAGTGTTTCCTGCACCTGCCTAGCAAGCACAAGGTACTGAGTTGGATCTCCAGTAACCACATGCAACAATACCAGGTGTGGTGACTCACGCCCACCATCAATCAGTACCACATGCAGCAATGCCGGATGTGGTGGCTCACGCCTGTA
>PVIC010055165.1:0-11307 GCA_004025085.1 Thryonomys swinderianus | reverse complement strand
TTCAGGCTGGCCCGGAGCTCACTATGTAGCCCAGGCAAGCCTGGAACTCAGCAATCCTGCCTCTGCCTCCTGAGTGCTGGGATGACAGGTGTGAGCCACCACGCCCGACATTGTGGTATGTGGTATTGATTGCTGGTGGGCGTGAGTCACCATGCCCAACATTGTATGTGGTTACTGGGATCAAACTCAGGACCTTGCGCTTGCAAGGCAGGCGCCAAAACCACTGAGCTAAATCTCCAGCCCCTAGGTGTGGATTTTTAAGGTGAATGCAAAATATCTTCAATTAATTACCCTTTAAAATATAATAATTTATTGTTTTGTTACTTCAATTATAGTGTTTGAAAAAGAATGCCATTTAAAGAATTACAACTATTAGGTAGATTCTCTTTTTAATTGATTCCTTACTCCAGGAAATTAGTAAATACAGCTAATGTCTGCTCAAAGATAATCTTAGCATCTCTTTTTATAAATGTAATATTTAAACATTTTGAAAGACAGAAAAGCCTTTCCATTCCCAAGCTGACTTTCCCTCTCCCTGACCCTTAGGACCTTCCTCCTCAAGTAATCAAACTTGTGTTGAGAAGCAGCTATTCTGGAGGGAGTTAGTTTTATATGTTCCTTTTTAATTTGTTTTCTGAGTATGCTTTGTTGTTATTTATATTTATGATTGCAATATAACATAACCTGGTTTGAACAGTTTTTGACTTGGAGATAATTTTAGTGTACAAGTGTATGAGGATCTTGTACATATAACCCATGTCTTTTGGGTATATTGTTAATATTTTGTTCTCTTTTCTCCCACCTGTAGAAGTAATACATGACCATAAAGGTAGGATGAGCCTTCCTAGCATACTTCAGCATTCCAAACTGGTACATTTTATATTTTAATAGTCAATGTGTAGTGATTTAAATCCAGATGTAAAATCCATCCAAAACTATAACAGTTGTTGAGGGGAGGAAAGGGTTTGTTTGGTGTTGGTTTGCTTTAAAAATTTATAAACTGATATTAAGTCCAGTCAGAATATAAAAAATAAATTGTACTCTGAAAAATCTCCATTGTAAATAATTATACAAAACCCACCATCCCCTAAATAGTATTTTAATTTGCATTCCAGCAAACATGAGTCTGGAGTGAATAAGCAGGCCTCATGCAGAAAGCTATTTTTAATGTATCTAGACTCAGAAAGTTTTTCTTCTGCTCTTTAGGTGACGTGTATATAGGAATGTTAATATTTTCTTGGGATGTGCTCTTATATTAAAACTTTAATGAAAGTTAGGGGAGAGTGTTCTGCTATGGTTAGTTGAGTTTTGGTCATCTAAAGAATGATCAGTAGGACCTTGCGCTTGCGAGGCAGGCACGGGAACCACTGAGCTAAATCTCCGGCCCCTAAAATAAATATTTCTTAAACAACTTTGTTGCTGCAAATAATCTAATCTTTGGGATTTGGCATGGAGTATACTAATTTTTTTCCCTCCAGTAAGCTAAATGTTTATACATTATGGTATGTTGTTTCAAGTATATTGATATGGTTTTGGGAAACATTGATTTTAAAAAAGCAACAGAGTCCACAGTGTTGGTTCCTGCTCTTTGGGAGGCTGAGGCACATATAATTCCTGCTCTTTGGGAGGCTGAGGCACATGAATCGCAAATTCAAGCCCATCGTAGGGAACTTGTTGACACTATGTCTCCAGAAAACAAGGAGGGTAAAGGGACTAGAAATGTGGCTCAGTGGGAAGACTTAGAGCACGTGAGGCCAGGTACCATGTAACAAGAAATGAAAGCAAGACAAATGTTAAAACATAATAATTTTGAATGCTGTTTTACATTGTAAATATAGTGGGGTGAGTTTTTAATTTTAGAAATAAGAGTTTTATGCTTTCATAGACTGCACTTGCTTTAATCAGGTAGAGAGAAGACATAAGATCAGAAGAACCATCACATACTTGTATCTGCCACTAATGTATTTTGCATTCTTCCCCTACATCTTAATCTATTGACTTCAGTATTTTAAATATGTTTTTATTTACATAGTTCATTTATTTAGATTTGTTCTCTAGAGAAAAAGCCAGTTCTCTGAAACATTTTTGTTTATTTATAGATTGGTCAAAGAAAAAATGATGTACGAAAAAGAAGCAAAACAACAAGAAGAAAAGATTGAAAAAATGAAAGCTGAAGATGGTGAAAATTATGCCATTAAAAAGCAGGTAAAGTTTGATCTTAAATAGTAAAACCTAATGTTTAGAGAGTATTGTCAGCTAATGTGGTCTTTACAGTAACCTCTCAGGTGATATTATTATTTCTTCATGATTAAAACAATCATTTAGGGCCGGAGATTTAGCTCAGTGGTTCCAGTGCCTGCCTCGCAGGTGCAAGGTCCTGAGTTTGATCCCCGGTAACCACATACAATGCTGAGTGTTGGTAATTTACACCCACCAGCAATCAATACTACATAGCACAGTGCCGGGCGTGGTGGCTCACGCCTGTAATCCCAGCACTTGGGAGGCAGAGGCAGGAGGATTCCTGAGTTTGAGGCTTGCCTGGGCTACATAGTGAGCTTAGGGCCAGCCTGAACTGCAAAGCGAGACTGTCTCAAAAACAAAACAAAACAAAACATTCATTTAAGGATAAGGACATTGAAACATAGGTGAAGTAACTCCATAGCCATACAGTTTAGTAGCATAGCTAGGATTTGGGCATAAGCATTATGGCTCTAGATCAAATCTGCACTCTTCACCTGTATACTGCCTCTCTAATTGGGTGTATTAAATATGAAAACAGAGTAGTCTTATACTGAATATACTTACATATTAAAACTCAGAAATATTTTCTTTAAACTGATGTGTGAATATCACCAAAATAAAATATATGTTACACTTCCCACTGGCTACTTATATTGTCTCATGACCAATTTTGGTCTCCTTAGCTCTTCTTGATTTCAGCATCTGCTGATCTCTCTAACTTATCTCTTAACAGTCCCTACCTGGATCCCTTATGTTTCCAATTTTAAGCTTCTTGAACATGCCATTTTTTCTTTACTGCTGAGATTTTGCACTTCTTGGATGTTCTTTTTACTTCTTTTACCTACCCCCTCCTGAGTAATTCCTATTCACTCTGTAAGCCTTTTATACACTCCTGTAATACCTTTTGTTATCTTCTATACCATTCATTGAATTTTCACTCCCAGCCAACATTTGCTTCATAATTTCTTAAGAAAAATAAAGGCTTTGGGGGAACTTCCTTATATTCTTGCAGCAAAATCATCTCAACCTGCTTCCATCTGCACCCATGCTGCCTCCTTCCTATGAAGATGAATCATGTGCCCCAGCCCTGCTTATGACGTTACATGATGTTTATCAGTAACATTGTTGTCATAGTTCCTTTGTACGCATCCTGTGTACCTCAGCAGCACTTGACACAAGTACATACTTTCTCCTTGAACAATTATTTTATATGAGTATTTAGTAGAACAACCTGTTGGTTTTCCTCCTGATTTACTACCATTGCTCCTCAGTTTCTTGTTGAACCTTTTTTTCTTTCCACGAGTATATATAATTTTTCAGCTGCTCTATCTGTAATTCCTCAGTAATTAATCTCATTTCTGCCTTAAGAAAGCCTTAACTACCACCTTTATGTCCATTCCCTCAGCAGGATTTATTGAACATCTGCTGAATGTCAAGTACTGCTGTAGTTACTCTTTTTAGGCATGGTATTTAAAAAGCTATAACAATCCAAAATGTATCAATAAATTTTTTTCTAAAAATTAAAAAGCAACAATAAAAACCAAAAAATCCCTACTTGTGCCTATTGTAATGCCAATGATTCCAAAGTTTATTCAATAAAATTAGCCATTTAAAAAGGATTTTTCTGCGCATAGTTGCTTTCTGCAGTGTAAAAGGAATGTATCAGTACCTGAAACATCCTCTTCATTTGGCTGTCCAGGAGAATCTTCTTATTTCTTAAGCTGATAGGAGAGCCTGCCTTCCTTTGTGTGTAGATAGCTCTTTGTATGTAAAGGACATTTGCATGTCTAGTGTTTGCCAGTTGCAGGAGCATTAGTGAACCAACATGTCCTCCAGTGTGTTGTTCCTCTTCACATGGATGTACACGTTTTTAATTTTTAAAATAATGGATGCTTTTTTGTATCTTTTTGATTTTAGTATCTTTTGTTATTGTATTGCATCTAGTGGAAAAGCTTTATTTCATCCAGGTCCTTCTTGGACCCTATCAAGCTTACTTTCATAGTCATATAGCTAGGGACCCCACTTAGCTTTTTTCTTTGCCTTGTTCTTTTAGTCATTAGTAATGTGTTTGAAACTAGCACTAAATAGTTTGAATGGAAATCTAAGTTACATGGAATGGGAAAGTAAATGTGTCATATTCCTAAATAAAATTGTACAGATGACATCATAGGTTATTATAGAGGCGGTTCAATTTCATTTGTTTTTCTTGTATATATTATAATCTTTTAATAAAATTACTACTCTATAGATAGCAATTAACTATTAAGTTCCATATTATAATTGCTCTTTAAAAAATATTAGCCACTTCCCAGTTATATCATTGACTATATATGCACATATAAGAGGAAAAAAATTGTTCAAAAGTTCCTTCAACAGTTATCCATGTTAAAATTCTCTTTAGTCACAATTTACAACAAACTTACTATATTCAACTCAGTGCTTAACATTCAAAAATACTGTCCCATATCTAATTACAGAAAAATAGATTTTTCTCTTTGCTATTACCAACCTGTAGTGTATGTAGTTATCGATTGCAATTTTGTCTGTCTCCTGAAAACTTGTCTTTAGTTCAGAGTAGGTCTGTCTCAATTGCCTTTCCTTAGCTTCACTAAATTTTGTTTTTATTATGCAAAGTTGGTATTGCAAGGACAGCACTGTTCCTGATTAGTAGGCGCTTAAAGTTAGTCAAGTTTCTTGACATTTGCTGTTTTCTTAGGGCCGCATTTTGTGACTTACTACTTACTTCTGGGTTTTCCCTCATCTGAGCTAAATGGCAGACATGACCACTACTTACCATCCTGGCTCTTCTCTCACCTACATTCGTTTAGCTCTGGCTTTCCTAGCTCTTCTAGACTTACTGACCTGTTGTATAGTGTACACTTAAGTTACTATCTCTCAGTCTTTACTTCTTACCTGATGCTTATTGCAAAACATCAGGATAGAGTTCCTCTCATGGACTAAACCTAGTTCTGAGGCATTTAAATGAATTAGGCTGGTTTTCAGGACCCTAAGAAGCCACAGTCCCAGTCAAAGATTTATTATTCTTCTGCCTATTTCTTTTACAGCTAAACAACATAACACATATTCATATGTTGCCCTAGCTGATTTCAGTTGTCTACTTCTGATAGCTCTTTTCTTTTCCATTGCCCTCACTCCCTAATTAGGGATGGACACAGAAGGTTTTTCCTTCCCTTCAAGAACACACTGGTTGGGCTGGAGATTAGGCTCATTGGTTCCAGCACCTGCCTATAAAGCCTAAGGTCCTGAGTTCATCCCCAGTACCACATGCAGCAATACTGGGTGTGGTGACTTAGGCTCACCAGCAATCAGTACCACATACCACCATGCCAGGCATGGTGCTCATGCCTGTAATCTCAGCACTCAGGAGGCAGAGGCAGGAGGATTGCTGAGTTCCAGGCATGCCTGGGCTACATAGTGAGCTCCAGGTCAGCCTGAACTACAAAGCAAGACCCTGTCTCAAAAAAAAAAAAAAAAAAAAACACTCTGGTTGGTTGGTTTGTTTAACCTATCCTGGCACAGAAAAGATGGATGGTAGTGAAAATCAAATACAGCTCTGTTATTTCTAAGGGATGTTACATCTGTCCTTTTTTCACAAGTAATGTTATAACACAGGCTGCCACATGTTTGAGTAAAGACTTCTTACTAAAACTTTGCAATCATTGCCTATGCAGTTATTGCAGCAGTGTGAAATTTACCTAAGATGCACATACACTATTTATGACTCATTTGAAACATGAATTTACAATTAGATACTGTTTCTGGAAAATAAAGGGGAAAATATTAGGAGGAGTCACTGGGGCAAAGAATTTTACCAGCAGTTTCTCACACTAGTCTTGCAAAAAATGCCCAGATTTTCTTTCAATCAATAATAAAATATGGAAAATAACTTTCAGTTGTGTAGGAAAATATTTTAGTCTCTAGGTACATATACTCAGGCTTATAAATGGTATTCTGTTAGTGCACTTGCTCTTTGCTTGTAAAATGATAGGAATTTGAAAAAATACTTGGGGAGGCCCTTTGTTCTTCCCTTTCTAAGGGTTCTTCCCTTTCATCACTACAATAGTGTCTGAGCCATGAAAATGACATCGATACCACAAGGCTGACTCATCTCTCACTAGTTCCGTATTGAACTGGTGTGTAGGTAGTGTTTGCTTTGTGTATATATAATTCTGTGCATTCTGTCTTATGTAATATATATAATTATCACCATAGTGAAGATGATCTATCACAAGGCTCCCTCATGCTACATCTTTATAGCTTCCCATATTTTCTCTACTGCCTAAGCCCTAAGCACTTACAATTATATCATTTGTAATGTCATATTGTCCTTCCATGTAGTACAGCGTTTGAAATCCACGGAAGCTCTTGGGTAGTTTATTCCCTATTGTAATTCATGATATGAGTGTATTACAGCTTGACCATTAAGAGGCGTTTGGGTTATTCTGTTTTGGCTATTATGAAAAGGCAGCTATGAGTATTTGGAACAGTTTTGATATAAAGATCTTTATTTTTCTGGGACAAATGCCCAAGAGTGAAATTGCTAAATCTTATTAGTGCATTTTTTTTAAATTATAAAAGGAGTGCCAAACTCTTCCAGAGTGATTGTACCACTTTATGTTTCTACATTGTATGAAGGTTCAGTTTCTTTACATTTTTACAGTACCCAGTGTTGTCACTGTTTTATTTTAGCATTTGGCCCTCACCTATGTGATAGATCTGTAATGATATCTCATTGTACTTTTAATTTGCATTTCTTTCCATGTGGTTTTTTTGTTGTCTGTAACTACTCATCTTTTGTCTACTTTCTAATTGGATATTGTGGTTTCTTACTTTAGTATTTGGAGACTTCTTTATATCTGGAAACATGTTTTTTACATGGTTTTTTACATGGTTTACACATATTTCTTTATAGTTAGACTTTTTATCCTCTTAAAAGACTTTCTCTGAGCAACAGTTTTTAGTTTCAAGTATGTCCAATTAACCAATACAGTACTTCCTTTTGGTCTCAAGTCTAAGCCTGTTCACTAGTCCTAGTCTGAAAGATTCTATTCTATTCTTTTTTAAAAAAAGAAAAGTTTATTGGTACATTTTAGATATGTCTTATAATCATATTCATTACTGAGAATTTGTACCTGTACATGATAGATCTTGGTTCGTATTTTTTCCCATTCCCCTGCCCTTCCTTCAACTCCTCCATCCCTCCCTAAATATATATAAGCTTTGTTTCCATTTTTTTTTTCCTCTTCAGTTTTTGCCTTTCCTTTCTTTGCTTTCCCCTGCCCCTCCATTCCCTTCCTCTTTGAGCGTTTTCTTCCCATTTAACAATAGCTGTTACACATTTTGGATCTCATTTACACTTTCAGTTTCTCACACTAGAGAAACAATTCAGCATTTACACGTGTGTCCCATTTATGATACAGATAGATTCCATTGTTTTACAAGTTATGCTGTTTTGTGTCTGACCCAGTTGAAGGAGAAAGGTAAAAGAGTTAACAGGCTTTGTACAGAAAAACCTCTGTGCTAAGTGGGCCAGGAAAGCAGACCTTGAACGGCCCCTTAGGCAGCAAACCTTGGTAAACTAATTCTTGACACCAAACATATTGGCTTCAGTCTTCCTGGGAGAAGCTGGCCCCTTCCCCAGGAATACAGCCCCAAAGAACCGAGCCTTCAGATCATTAGGGAGGTTGGAAGCAGAGTTTGTTATTATCAAGGATGCTAGAAATTTCTCAAAATAATGTGTCTGGCTCCAGCTTCTGGCCAAAGCTGTGACTGTACACATCCAGTTGCAATGACCACTTCTGCCTTTTGGCTTGGTGCCGCTTTTGTCTGCAGTAAAGGGGTAAAGAAGGTTAGGTTCACCTCAGCCCAACCAGAGACTGTTCTGATCTTCTGCCATCCATCAGCGATAGTGCTGTTCCCATACTGCATTTTTCCGATGATGACACACTGAATGGTAAAGGTGGATCTACTTCTTTGTACTTTTTAATTGTTCCCAAGATTCCGCTCAGCAGTAGTGCTGTTCCTGTGCTGTATTTTTCCCGTGATGACACATTGAGAGGCAAAGTGGAACTACTTTGTCTCTGTACTCTTTCCCAAATTTCTAAATATAAATATTTCTTTAACTTCTTTATATTTTGAGTTTCTCATATAGGACAAACCATACAATCGTTAAGCTTGTGTGTCTGATTTACTTCACAACATTATGGTCTCAAGTTCTGTTTGAATGAATTTTTCCTATGAGCTTTTTACAAGTATGTTGCTTGATTACTAAGTGAAGATTTTCCTTCTGTCTGTTATAATTTTGTTTGTACTCCATCATAGTTAGACAATGTATCATGTGTGGCTTCAGTTCTTTTAATTCTGTTTTCTTTTACTTCATTTTTGTTGCTGACCCAGAATACAATCTGCTGCAATAATTGTTTTCTGGGTGCTCTACAGTATTTTTATTCTTTCTTAGGTGGAGTGTTTTGCTCTCCTTTCTAAGGCAGAGTACTGTGGAAATGTCAGTTACAACTTGTTGATAGTGTTGTCCAGGTCTTTCATATCTTTGCTGATTTTTTAGTGTTTCTTTCAGTTACTGAAAGTGAGGCATTAAAGTCCCAACTGTATATATGAATGTTTCTCCCTTCCTGCTACTTTGTGTTTTATGTATTTTGAAACTTTGTTGTTTAGTGCATACACATTTAGGATCACTGTTTTGGTGTTTTTTTAAGGTTTTTGAGACAGGGTATCTCTTTGTAGTTAAGCTTGGCCCTGAGCTCACTATGTAGCCCAGGCCAGCCTCAAACTCAGCAATCCTCCTGCCTCTACCTCCTGAGTACTGGGATTACAGGCATGAGCCACCATGCCAAGCACTGAGGTGTATGGTACCCAGAATCAAACTTGGGACTTTGTGCTTGCCAGACAGACAGCGGAACCACTGAGCTAAATCCCTGGCCCTGAATCACTATATTTTCTTGACAAATTGTACTTCTGTGTCCTAATTTTTTTGTTTTGCTCTGAATTCTATTTTATCCCATATTAATATAGCTACTTCTGCCCTTTTTTTTCCCTCTAGTACTGGAAATTAAACCCAGGGCCTCGCATATGCTAGGCAAGCACCCTACTACTGAGCTACATCCCCTGTCTTATTTTTATTTTTAAGACAGGGTTTTGATAAATTGCCCAGGCTGGCCTAGAACTTATGATCCTCCTGCCTCATCCTCTTAAATAACTGGAATTAGAGACATGGTCCATCATACCCAGCACATGCTTTTTTTAAAGTTAATGTTTGTATGATCTATCTTTTTCTATCCTTTATTTTCTATGTTTCATTGTTTAAAGTTTGTTTCTTATAGAAATCATATAGTTGGGTCCAGTCAATCTTTTTTCTTAACAGGTATATATATATATATATATATATATATATATATATATATACACATATATGTATATATGTATATATATGTATATATATATATACCATTTATATTGAAAGTTACTTCTGATACATTAGAATTTAAGGACCCAAATGATTTTTAAATCATGAGATTCTTATACTCTTAACTTCAGCATTTACCACAATGGATTTCTTGGCATGTAAGTATACTAACATTTTACCCTGTAAAAGAAAAGATTTAGCCATTGTTCTCGTGACTTGTGGATGATTCTCCAGTTTAGTCTGTCAAACTAATTCATTTGCCGTTGGTTTTAGAAGAGCTGATATCCAGTATTGCAAACAATTGAATTAAGGAACCTCAGACCTTTCTCAAGCATGCAATAGCCAAAGAGCTTTACATTGGGCAGATTATGCCATAGAATTCTTTCAAAAAAACAATGACGATCTATTAGACATTTTCTTGCCATTTTACCTGTGTGATTATTAAGGAAAGAGTAGATTTTAGTTTCAGCCATTTAATCATTTTAGACAGACACCAATGGGACTGCATCCTTTTTGTTCCTTTAAGGTTTGTGATACTTCCCAATCTGATAGCCAAGATCCTGATTTTTACCTCTGACTTAGCAGGACCAATATTAGAATGAACTGACAATTTATAAGACTTGAGTGCCTGCCTCCCAAAAGAGGCACTTTGAAAAATAACATACATTTAATTAAGTTCAGGTATTTCAAGGTGTGTCTTCACCCCATGTGCATGCTATCTTACTAAGAATTCTCATCCATTTTAATTCAATGCTCTGAAGAAAAGCATATGGTTTATAGCTTTCGTGGAGGTTTGGTTTATGGTATCCAAATCATACTCTCATCACCGCATTCCATTGGCTTTCTGCAGCATGGTCTCCTTGAAGCAGGGTCAAATGTTTATTTTCCCACTTTCACTATACTGGATTGGAGAACAGAGACCTCTTTTTGGTGTTTGTATTCATTTGCTGTGCTGGCCTCTCTCAGATAGGTAGTTATCCCTCAGTATCTGTGGGGGGCCTGGCTCCACAACCCTTCAGCAGATGGCAGAATCAGGCTATACGTGGTATTTATATGACTTAATAGAACATAATGCTGTGTCAGTGCTTTATATGTTCTGTTGTTCAGGGGAAAATGACAAGGAAAACATCTATGCATGTTCAGTACAAATGCAGTTTTACTGGTTTTGGTTTTTTTTTTTTGGTATGTTGATAAAATCTCACTGAAGTCAGGCTGCCCTTGAACCCAGGTGCAGTTTCTAAAACAGTATTTTCAACGCATTGTTGTTAAACCATGTGGCTACAGAGGGTTCAGTGTAAACTTATTGAATGAATTAGGGCAATTTTAGACAGAACTTTGGTGCTGTGTAAGTCAGACTCTCATTTTGATAAAGATCCTTAGTTTGTAATAACAGAATAATAAGTAGAAGTTATTTTGGAGAGCATTAAGATTCATTTTGGTAACAGAAGCCTTCTAAAATATTTTATAAATACCAATTTGACCTAATTACTTGTATTAACTTCATCTTACTAAATTTACATGTTATTCTGAAGGAATTCCATAGGTGAAATCTGAATTGTTTGTGTTACTGATTTTTTACATATATTTGAATTAACCATATATCCAAAAACAACTTAGTGCTAATG
>PVIC010055164.1:0-11305 GCA_004025085.1 Thryonomys swinderianus | reverse complement strand
GGAGAAGAAAATGAGAAGTAAAAAGAGAGACATTACTTCCCTAAGCAGTGAAATTAAGATACCAAAGATGCCCACAAGATGGAATCTCATGACAGACCAAGTAGCCCTACTGGTGTTCCTGACATGATCCTTGGATGCAGAAGTCAAGACGGGTCTTTATTTCATTTCACCCATATGCAAATGTCTGCAGCATCGTGATTGACAAATACATGGTCCTGGAATTAGATTTAGACTGGACCCCTGCTTCCTCCTTGTAAGCTTTTTAAATGATCTCTTGAATGGATATCCCACAAGAGAAGATTAAAGAATGATAGTATCAAACCTTACTGAAAAGGTCATCTCCTCAGTCCAAACATATTTCATGATGAGGAAGGCGGACAGCTGCCCATCCAACAGAGAAGTGTCCCCACGGCAGCTCCCCTCACTCCCTGCACAGCTGTCAGCCTCCTTTCCAGATGGTGGTGACGGATGGCTGCGCTGTCATGGATCAATCTCTAACAGGTCCTCCAATCCTGTTCTTTTACTGAGGACTCATTAATGCCAATTATAATCTTTGATTAAGCCTGTGCTTGACAAATGGACCTTATTGCAATTCTTCACTCGAGACATGAATTTACAACAAGAGGTTAGCATAATCAATACTCTGGATGCTGTGTTGTCAAAACCAGGACTTGTCAGAATACCTAGTACAATGCTGCCAGTGGCATTCAATCTATCACGGCTGCCCACTAAAAATGAACCATGGCCATCTTCCATTAATCTCTCCTTTTCTCAATCAGGAATAAGGCTACAGGAAATGAGACCAGCCATTAAGAAAGCTGCTATTTAGAATTTTTCAAGAAAATGACCACAGGGAATTTGGACAAGAAAACAAAAAGTTTCCTTGGATCTCCTATAGTTTTCACAGCATCAATTATAACCACATGGTTGAAATAAGACGCAGAATCAATTTTTTCCAGTCGCATGAAAGTAGCCATGGTTTTGGAATGATCCATTTATGCTTCTAAACACTGAAAGCTATTCTTTGGATAAAGTTATAAAGCTGAAAGGCTATGTACTTGTACCACATTAACCTTATAGAATGTTCTTTGTTGAATTGTTCTTTAAACATTTTCATGAGAGGTTACTACAAGACACAGAATTTTGAAATCCACTTCTGCTTCATCTTGCAAAGGGATCCCAGCTAGGTCAGACCTAAGGCTCAAATATTCTGGTATACTGAGTTATACAACACTTTGCTATCAACCCCTATCCTTCTCATCTTTAGTCCAAAAGATCCTCATGGGAATAAACTTGAAACACATTTACAGTGAGGTTCGATTTTGCAGAGACATATTGGATTGACCATGAGGCACAAACTAAAAAAAAAAAAAAAACAGAACTTCTGAGGGAATGGCTAAGTATGAGACAGAAGTGAGACATCATGGGATGGGTGATGACTGGGGCTTAGGAAGAAACAAGGAGGACCAGTAATGGTGAAGGAATCATGTGACTAGGACCTCGGCCACACTGCTCTCACTCTGCCTCCTGCAAGTGAGAGCCACAAGAACAGGACAGCACTGGATGCAAGGAAAATGGGCCAGGTTTAGTTTAGTTTGGATTCAAGGGTAGATCAGTCCACTCTCACAAGTAGGTCACAAGCAATACCAGGCAGAGACTGGTGGAGGGACCTATAACATGCTAAGCAGAGTCAGAGCCATTGACAGAAAAGACAAAGAAAGAGGAAAGACCAAGGCACGGCAAGGTGCCACAATAAATAGACTTCTGGCTTGAGTCCCAGACTGGAGAGACCTACAATCCAGCTAAGTTTTATCTAGCCACTGAGGCAATAGTCCATCTCATCTCCCAGTGCCCATTCCCTGATATGTCTCAAGAAGAAGACTTGAAATTAGTGCCAAGGAAATTACAAAGATAAATGCTTCCAACACGTCTTCTTTCTGGCTACCAAACTAGGTAGTCCATCATGTTGCCCTTTTTTATTTTGTTTCCAGAAAGCCAGTAACTCGATTTTATACAGAATCATCAACATAATCTCAATTGTTTATATGGTCATATCTCTGTATCTCTGTAGTTCATGATTTCTCTTTATGGTACATTATAATGATATTGTTCAATTTGCCTTTTTGTTTTAAAAGCTGGCATATAATTCAATAATTATGATACCCTAACTATGTAGGATTTATGGCCCTCTAAATCCCACTGACACAGACACATAAGTATCCATGAACAGAATCCATCAGCTCTTATCTCAAGCTTTTCATCTACCCAGCTACAAAGTTATCAAAGAGGTAACAACAGCAAACTTCAGAACACTACTTGAATGTTGGAGATTGCTCTTCCATGAGAAATATTGCAAAGTTCTTCTATTCTGAGTTGTTTCCTTTACGTTCCTGACACAGCATTTGATATCAACATAATTCACAAGGCTGGCTGAAATTCTAAAAGTTGGTATTTAAAAATGCAAATGTTTTTGAGAAAGTGGCATTATAAATTATGATCGGCCCTGAACACACTCACTCACAGTACTATACTATTTAACCTTGCTAAGATGTGGATGCTGAGAGTATGAAAACAGAAAAGGGATATTTTAAGGGAAGAGAGAAGGAAGGTAACACACTATGTTGCTTATGACAGAAGACCTTTAGAATTTCTCAGCAGGCAACTTATAAGGTCTTTGTGCCTGGTAGAAAGTGAAAAATGGAGAGAAAAGGGAGGTATAGAAGGACACATTAATTCTTTTGACTGCACCATTTTTTTCTATGGCTAGACTAGCTTATTTTGTGGGATGCATCTGAGGAGGTAGAAGCTGGAATCAGGAATACCAATTAGCCTGCTCTAGTAATCAAGTTGCAACTGACTAATTGTTTGTTTAGGTAAGGCCTTCTCCCATAATTAGAGCCTGTGTGTTACATTTGCATCCTCAAATATACCTTAGCTGAAGTTTGAAATTGCATTTGGCAACAGAAACAGCTGGAGGGAAAGTAACCCCGGGCAGTAGGGAGAAAATGCTGTGCTTGGTTACATAGCGCCCAATTACACATCCATTGTCCAGGCAGTGTCTTCAGTGTTGGAAGCTGGCTGCACCATGGAGAGAATAGATTTGCAACAGCTTAAAGGGAAAGACAGAAACAAAGAGACATTTTGGTTTCTTCTGCTAGCAAAGCAGTACAAAGTGCTTCCTAAATGAAAGCAAGTAATACTACAGCTCAAGAATGAGTGTCAGAGTAACAGGGAACAAATGGCACAATTTCCATGATGCTTTCCAACATGGTTCCCTCAGTGGATGGTAGCTCCTGTGGATGTCATCTTCCTTAGAACAGCTAGAAAGACCCCAATGCCAGACACAGATCTGGACCCTATTTAGACTTTATCATTCACTCTTAGAGCACTAGTCAGCTTTCTATTACTGTAACCAATACCTGAGATAAATCAGTTTATAAAAAGAAAAGGTTTATTTGATCTCACAGGTCTATAGATTTCAGTCTATGTCTGATTAGCCTTTTTGCTGCGAACCTGTGATAGCACTGTACATCATGGAGAAGGCCTGTTCATCCCACTGCAGAAAACAGTGCTGAGAAAAAGTAAGAGGTGGGGTTCCACTCTCGCCTTCCACTTATCAGAAGACTTCCCATGAGGCCCAGCCTCTTAAATTTTCCACCATGTTCCAATAATGTCAAGCTGGGTACTAAACCCTCAATACATAGTCCTTTAGAGGACATTTAATCAAAACTATATATATTTATATTCAGTAGTTGTTAAGGGGCAACTGTTAAAAGGCCCTGGAGGAGTTTTCATTTTGATTAAATTTGCACTCACCAACTAAAGAGCAATTTTTAAATGCAGATTGAAGTTCTCCAGTGCTTACTTTATCATTAAAACTTCCATTTTCTTCCCTATTGTTAGTTACTTTTCTCTCTCTGCTAAGCCAAAATACCCAAAGGTAAAGAGGAAGGAATTTATTTAGCTCACAACCTATAGAAGTTTCAGTCTCCCACGCAGAATGGCAAGTTGCAGAGGGGCCTCATGGAGAAGAAACGATTCATGGTGCCCAAAACACCATAGCAAAAACAACAAGGGACCTTAACAGCATCTTCCTGCCCTTTAATCTTATTTAGATTACATGGGGCAGGTAGCATTCACACCCTTATTCTTAATGTCTCAGGCCTAGCATTGTGCTTTGAATCAATCAAATACTCCACATTCAGCCACCTTTGAAATAACCCCACCTCATTCACAAGCAGCCTTGGAGACATATCCAGACACAAGGAAACACCTTGTTAGCCTGAAATGGGCCCTCATGCCTCAGCTCACTGTGACCTGTCTTGCTCCACCGCACCTCACCTGAGCTCCACGTAACACTGCTGGTCTTCATGTCCTCTCTGAAGCTGTGACTTAAATTGTCCTCTGGTGTGAAAAGCAACCTCCCCACTCTCCTTCCTTCCTGAGTTTCACCTGGAACAGTCTAAACCTCACTTCATATTTCCGGTGAAACCTGTATTCTAGGAATTTATTCGAATGTGTTCCACAGACTCAAACCTCCTTGCAAGGCTCTGCGCAGCACTCCCCACAATCACAATTCTCTGAGTACATGGCTTGGGTGCATTTAGGGCTTCCTCATCAGAATGAGCATTCTGCAAGAGCAGGATCCATGCCTGGGCCCATTATGGTTATCAGTGTCTAGTGTAGTGCTGTGCAGACCTCAGGGACCTAAAATGATGTTAAATGAGGGACAGAATTAAAGCCAAGATTAACATTCTGTTTAAGTGCTAGTTTACTTAAAACCTTTCTTAAGACAAATGAGGGTTAGAGAAAGGAGAAACTGGAGCACCTGATTATGTATGACCCTGAAGGGTTCTCACACCTTCAACTCCAAAGTTTGTGAAGCCTTGACTAACATCTTTGGAGAGAATTAAGAACTTTCTCTCACAGATCCACATTCACACCACTTTCACAGCCATACACATTGCTGTCATGATTACTTTCTTATCTGTTTCTCCCATATTCCTGAAAGTCAGATTCTTGTTTTAGTCATTTTGTGTCCCCAAACCATGGGCCAGAGTCCAATATATCTTATGCACTATATAAATGTTTCCTAATGATTGAAAAAATGAATAATGGGCTATAGAAGGAAAAAAGAAAATGCAGCTTCTATATGTCAAAGGCTTAGGACCAAGCAAGACAAACTAAATTACATGATGAATTTAAGCTTACTAACCATTCTGAACACCAAAGCATAGAAGTGTTTATTTCATAACAAACTGGCAAACAAATAAACAAGCACACGTTTAAAGGTACTCACAATCCACGTGCTGTTTTGGCTGTCACAAAATGGGTAATTCTTGACATTCACAAATTAACATCTTTATAAGGTAGAAATTTACCTTATAAAGGTAAATTTTCCAGTTTCTCCTTTACCTTTTTTAATTCTGCAGCATGGAGAACTCTTCTTCAAAATCTTCTTTCTTAATTTAGATCATTCCATCATGCATTTGTAGCATCAAATGCTTCCTTGCCTCTAACATAGAAATCAATTGATTTTCAGTAAACAAAGTTTGAATCCTTGACTGCCACCACACACACACGGCCTAAAAACTAGAAAAATATTAAAAGTATAAGGAAAAAATTTATGGGATCTCTAACTCCAACACTTCCACAGCTCCCTAAATAAAATGAAGAATTGTCAAAAATGAGTATCTAGATTTAGGTGAACCTATGTTGCATGACTGCTCTGTCAGTAGCCACGATTGGTTCAACACAAATCACCACCATGAGAAAGGATATTAAACACATTCTATGGCTAACATCGATGGCTGATTAACATCATTAATACTCATATGGTCTAAACACATTAAAATTTTGGATGCAGAATACTTGAACAATCCCAAAAATGTATTAGCAACCAAATTAGGAAACTGTTGCTCTCAGTTTTTGACTTTTTGTGTGGGGTTAATGTGGTACCTTCTTTGTATTCACAGCAAAAATCAAAGATCCTGGGAAAGAAACAGAAATAGCATGTATATAAGGGATGAGGGGTTGTGGGTGGGTAGAGATATGGGTAAAAATGAGAATTAACTTCTGTCATATACTGGTACAAATTCCCCAATGTTGAATGTGATTCTGAACTGTATATAAAATGTACCAATAAATAATTTAATAAAAAAAATCAAAGACCCTGTAACAGCTACTGTGGGAACAGTCATACAGAAAAAGGTAAGTTCTCAAATCTTTTTACCCATTTTAGGGGTAATTCTTAGTTTTATTTAGGCCAATGTGCAAATGCTGGGATGAAGAATATTCTCTCTCACCAATAAGTGAAAAAAAATAGGTCACAAATATGTAAATGCCATATCTTTTCTCTGGTATGAGAACCTGTAGATATATACATGAGTTCTAGAATGTATGATAGCTTTTGTGAAATAGGAAATATTCAAAGGGAAAGTGGTAGGGGAAAGTAATGAGGGGAACGAATAAATATGATTAAAAAGAGAAAAGAAAACATGTATATAAGGAATGGGGATGTAGGGTGGGCAGGGATATGGGTAAAAATGAGAATTAATTCATGTCATATACTTGTACAAATTCCCCAGTGATGAGTGTGATTGTGAGCTGTATATAAAATGTACCAAGAATTTAATTTAAAATAAAAAGAATAGTCTCTCAAAGATCATTTACATTTTTTCTTATACTTTCAATGTTTTTATAACATGTTTTAAATGGCATTATTAAAACAAACTGAAGAAAACTCTTAATAACAATGGTAATAGATTGCACATGTATCTTTATACCTACAATATAGTTACCAAATTAATTAGCTCTATTGTACATAGTACTGTGATTATAATCTGAATTATATTCTTTCCTCAAGGCAATGTTGCCTTCCAAATATTTGCCTTGAGTTAGGACATTTGAAAGCATTGGTATTCTGAAATGAGTTGTATTTACAAAGCTCTGCTTTCCAACTAACATTTCACTATCAAAGAATATTTTTCATAGTATAACATACCTATTCAAATTCTAATGAAACATAAGCTAGAGACATTTAAACTTTCAGTAGAATATTATTTGGAGGAAAAATTCAATCTTGTTTGGCTGATTGTACGCTATCGTTACATTCACAAATAAATTAGTCTTGGCTGCATAAAACTTCACACAACAAATTCTGCTGCTTGGAAGATTAAAAGACTTTGAAACAGATACCCAATAATGGAAAAGTCACTATTGCTTCATGAGAGCTACTTCTGAGTCGATGGGTTATCAGAAAAAAAATAAGCGCTTGATACAAATATCAAATGTAAACAAAACTGGAAGGAAAGCCATTTGGCTTGAAATAAATACAGAGAGAAGTATTATATCAATATTCAAATTGAAATACTTTCTATTTGACAGTGCCTTTAAATTTCTGGATCATGGTGAGCATGTTTATATTTTTTGCATGTAGAGGATACAGTACAGCCCCTGGATTCTAACTTTTTTGTTTGTTTGTTTGTTTGTTTGTTTTGAGACAGGCTCTCATTCTGTAGTTTGGGTTGAACTCACTATGTAGCCCAGGTGGCCTCATACTCATAGCAATCCTTCTGCCTCATCCTCTCCAGTGCTCAGATTACAGGTGTTCATCACCACGACTAGTCCTGGATTCCAATTTTTGGCATGTAAGTAATTTGTCAGACTCTAGACAAGTCCTCTACAGCAAGACATATATAAGTTACATGTTTGCCTAATTAGCTCAGTTTTAAATAATTTGTCATGGGCCAGAGATGTAGCTCAGTGGTTCCAACACCTGCCTAGCAAGTACAAGGTCCCTGATTCAATCCCCAGTAACCACATACAGCAATACCGAGTGTGGTGGCTCATACCCAGAGGCAGTCAGTACCACATACCACAAATGCTAGGCTTGATAGCTCAAGCCTGTAATCCTAGCACTCAGGAAGCAGAGGCAGGAGGATTGCTGAGCTTGAGGCTTGCCTGGGTTCCATAATGAGCTCAGGGCCAGCCTGAACTACAAAGCGAGACCCTGTCTCAATTAATTAATTAACTTATCGTGTCTGCCCACTGTGCTTTCTTGCAGTACTTTCTTGCATCCCCATTAGAATGTTCACTGCCTAGGACAGCAAATTGTCTTAGCTACTTCTGAGTCCTTAGCGAGTGAAAGAGTGTCATAAACCAAGCAATCATCAATAAATACTTTCCAAATGCCCAGTGAGTGAAGTGAAGACAGCAATGGATTCAAGGGCCCAACTCCTGCAACAGCAGGTAGAGGAACAGGAGCGGTTCCAGAGAACGAACTGAAGCATTCCAGACATCCTCCCCAGACTGACGTTCTGTGGTAGGTGCAGACAACACTGCATTTCACCTAGTGATGCAATGATTTACAGCCCTACCACTACATGGTCAAAGCTCTGCTCGTTCTTTGATTCTTTGTCCATCCTGACCCTCCTAAAGCCCACTCAAGCTCAGCATCTCATGTAGAAGCATTTCCAAATCCTCCCAAGAGAGGAAGTTAACCCAAGAACTGCTATGGCAAGTAAATGCAGGACAACTGTTCCCTATGAAACAAATCTGTAAGGATTATTAACTGATGACTGCTCTCTTTCTAAGGACAACTGACTTATGATCTCATACGTGAGAGTAACTTTCACAAACTCACACCACGGAGGAAAGGAACGGCACGTACCAGAAACAGGAGAGTGTCTGTGCGAAGAGAAGACACTGACCAAAGGGGATGGCCTCTCCCTTAGACAGAAGAATGAGCTCTGTGAGTGGTCACACAGAACACAGGCTAGAACCAGTAATGGTGCACTATATACTTCAAAATTACTCAGAGTAGATTTTAAATGTTTTCACTACAAAATACAGGAAGTATTAGACAATGGAGTTTGTTCATTAACTTTAGTCATCTCACAATGTAAACATTATCAAAAATTACCTGATATCATATTGATATATAATATACTCAGTTATATTTGTCAGTTAAATTTTAAAGAATGGTGATTTATAGAAGTCATTTCTCCATTTGTATGTGTCTAAAAAGAAACTCCTGAAAGAGGAAGTTTAAACTAATTTTTATCCAAGAACCAAAGTGTGATCATTGCTCTGGTTCCTGATGCAGAATAAGAATATGACAAAATAACCAGGGCCAAATGACATAGAATGAAAGCATTTCATAAGGGGTTTTCTGAGCTGGAAGAGAAGACAGACCAGACTGAATAATTAGCCCCCCTCTGCCACTAATTTTGATGAAACAGCCTTGGCCAAGTATTCCGGAACTTGGGCTAAACAAAATCACAAGAACAAGATGGTACTTCAGAATCTTCCTAGCATTGCTTTTCTGAAATCCATACAAATCTTTTGGGCAGAGGTGATCTTATTAGATGCCCCTGTTCTCCAGAACACATAATAGATTAACAAATAATACAGAAAAGATAGAAAATGAGTGAGTTTTCCTGTGAGTATATGGGGTATAAAAAGTCTCTCTGGGCATCTGACCAAAAAAGTGAGCCCTTTTTTCTAATATCAGTTGTCTATTTCTAAAATATCTATATATTCAGTTTACATATCCTCTTCAATCTACCTGTGCAGAATTTACTAAATTAAGTTAAAGTGGGTATGGTGGAGCAGGCTTGAAAGCAAAAGATTTTATGAAAATTGGAGGACTTATATTTCACAGGTAACAGAAGGTTTTGTGATATGTTCTTCCACATATTCCACCGGGGTTAATTCCCCTTTCCATAAACAGCCTGAGTGGTCCCCATAGTATACTAGTTGCTCTGCATTCACATCTATAACTCTAATTTGCATGCATCTTTATGCTTTCCAAATAAGGCTGACTCTTCCCACAGAAGTTTTTGGCATTTGTGAAAATACTAGGGAAAGAGGAATTAAGAGGGCTTTAAAGTGTGGCTCGGCTGCCAAGTACAATTTGCATACACACAAACACCCAAATAAGTTAATAGCAGTCCAAATGGAAAAGGGATAATTCAGCTGTTCCCAGGAAGGTGGAGATGATTTGACATTGATGGTAGAGCCCTCTCTTTAAATCACGTCAAGTAATATAATGGTCATATAATATTCCATTACATTTTTGTTTCCTCATCTTTAGGTTCATGTGGTTTTTAGACTACTGACATACATTTATCATTCCTATTGAGATCATCCATGTCCTTGTAAACCAAAGCACCTTCTCTGTGCACCGCAATACACAGCACATCATGTGTAGAGCTACCAATCTTGCCTCCTGTCTCCTCAAATAAAGACCTGTGGCTGGTGCAGGATAAGAAATACCCAAAGATACTTCGTTTTGTTTCTCAAAGAAATAGAAAGGAACAATACTGACCTCATTTTTTTTTCTTAGCAGGTTAACATGTAGTTATAGAATCAAAAGTCTTAAGCAGAGTGACTTTCTAAACAGGGAGGGGTGGCTGGCACAGATCTGTAATCCCAACACTCCTCGAGGAGGCTGAGGTCAAGGATCAAAGCCAGATTGGGGCCAGCCTGAAATACATTTGTTACAATTAATAAAACTGCATTGACACATAATTGCCTAGAACCTATAGATTACACTGTGTACACCTGCCACGTTCCTGTGAACAAACGTTCAATGACATATATGCATGCTCTTCGTCCCATTTAGTCTACTTGGCCCTCCCTCCCCTCAACCCCTAGGGTAGCATCCAGTGATGTTTTCATTGTTCCCATAGTTTTTCCCTTTCCAGGATGTAAAGTGATTGAACGAATACAGAGCAGGCTTTTCGGATGTGCTTCTTTCACTTAGTAGTGCATATTTCTTCTCATTTCTGCACAGTTCACCTTCTCAATTTCTTTTCATTTCTTGACAGTTCATTTATTTTTAGTGCTGAATAATATTCCATTGGCTAGACATGCTAGTTTATCCATGAAAAATACCTTGTTTGCTTCCAAGTTTTAGCAACAGTGAATAGCTGCTCTATACATCCATTTGTATTTGTTCACGGGAGTAGTATATATTTTCATCTTCTTTGATAACTACTAAGGAGCATGATTAGTGGGGCAAGTGTTAAGATTATATTTAGCTTTGTAAGAAACTTCCTTAGTGTCTTCCAAAGTTGCTATGCAAGTTTGTGTGCTTATCAGTAATTAATGTTACTCCATATCCTCCCTAGCATTTGCTATATAATGATGTCTGGATTTTTATTATTTAGTTATTTGTTTAAATAATTATTGCCTCTTGGGCTGGAGATTTAGCTCAGTAGTTCCGGCACCTGCCTCACAAGAGCAAGGTCCTGAGTTCGATCCCTGGTAAACACATATAATGCTGGGCGTGGTGACTCAC
>PVIC010055163.1:0-11368 GCA_004025085.1 Thryonomys swinderianus | reverse complement strand
AGAGAGAAAGAAAGAGAAAAGTCTTCTGGTTTAGAAATATCTCTGCTCACTGACATTGGCATCCAAATGCTTAAACTAACTTTAAATAGGGGTGGTGGCTATAAAGATCCTTTATCTAAAGCATTTAATAAATTGCAAAAAGGAATGCCAGTGCTGACCAGACCCAACACCTGACCAGGACAAATTAGAATAAAGCCCACTTCAAGGAAATAATATTGCTGTTGTGCATTCATCAGATTCATTCAGGCCCTGGAGCTGACAACCCTTACCAAGGGTGTTCCTGCGGGGACCTTTTACTGGTTGAAAAGCAGGTCAAGGTTTCATCTTTCTACTGGCCAATAGCAGCCTTGCTATGATTTCTGACAGACATCACACCAATACAATTAGGCTCTAATTCTGGCTCAGTTAGTTAGTTCTGGTCCTGGAAATTGATTATGCACTTGCCAGGCAGTGACAGTGCCACTGAATTCAATCCCTGGCCCTGTACTCTGTTATTTTTTAAAAAACAAAATCTATAAGCTCATGTACTAAAAAGTTGCTGGGCTTCTATAATTTCTATTCCAGAATGCAACAATACAGTGTTGTGTTCCACTCTGTGACAAATAAAGCAAACTTGCTGCATCTGCAATGTTTTTGTGTCCCAAATCAGACTGTCTTCAAAATGTTATACTTTTTAATCAATCCATTCTTCTACATAGATTTAAGGAAAAAGAGATTTAGTTTCTCAAGAATATATAGCCTCCCTTCTCCTTTCCTTTTGTTGTTTTTTGTTTTATATAGAAAGGGTTTCACTTTGTAGTTCAGGCTGGCCCTGAGCTCACTATGTAGCCCAGGTAACCCTCGAACTCAGCAATCCTCCTGCCTCTCCCTCCTGAGTGCTGGGGTTACAGGCATGAGCTACCATGCCTGCTATTTCTCCTTTCCTTTGAAAACTACATAGTTCTTATGAAAAATAAAAATAATTGCATGATTGGGCCAGAGATTTAGCTCAGTGGTTCCGGTGCCTGCCTCTTAAGGGCAAGGTCCTGAGTTCGATCCTGGTAACCACATACAATGCTGGGTGTGGTAACTCACGCCCACCAGCAATCAATACCACATACCACAGTGCTGGGCGTGGTGGCTCACGCCTGTCATCCCAGCGCGCAGGAGGCAGAGACAGGAGGATTGCTGAGTTCGTGGCAGCTTGCCTGGGCTACATAGTGAGCTCAGGGCCAGCCTGAACTACAAAGTGAGACCCTGTCTCAAAAAATAATAATAATAATAACTGCACGATTAAAACTATAGATAGGGGGCCAGAGATTTAGCCCAGTGGTTCTGGCACCTGCCTAGCAAGCACAAGGTCCCTGGTTTGATCCCCAGTAACCACATACAACCATACTGGATATGGTGACTCACGCCCATCAGCAATCAGTACCATATACCACAATGCTGGATATGGTGGCTCTTACCTATAATCCCAACATTTGGGAGGCAGAGGCAGGAGGATTGCTGAGTTCAATGTTTGCCTGGGCTACATAGTGAGGGCCAGCCTGAGCTACAAAGCAAGACCCTGTTTCAAAAAAAACCCAAAATACTATAGATTGGTACATTTCCGAATTCTACCTTATCTTTCAAATTTCAATAAAATTATCTACCAGGTACTAAGAAACTACTGAGTCTGAAGAAATGTAATGCCAAATTCACCAAACTATAATCAAATGAACCAATATTCAGAGTTCAATAAGATGGGAATAAGGGGACCGACACTTTAGCTCAGTGGTTCCAGCACCTGCGTGGCAAGTGCAAGGTCCTTGGTTCAATCCCCAGTAACCACATACAACACTATGGAACAGGGTGACTCACACCCACCAGGAATAAGTACCACACACTACAATGCTGAGCATGGTGGCTTACACCTGTAATCCCAGCACTTAGGAGGCAGAGGCAGGAGGATTGCTCTGAGTTCAAGGTTTGCCTGGGCTACATAGTGAGCTCTGGGCCAGCCTGAACTACAAAGCAAGACACAGTCTCAAAAAAAGATGGGAATAAGGAAAGTGATAAAAGGTATAATGAAGAGTTCTGTGCAGTTTTAAAAAGGAGAGAGGCATGATGGCCTGTGTCTGTAATCCCAGCTATTCAAGAGGTTGAGGTAGGACAATCCCAAATGCCAAGGCCAACCTGTGTAATTTAGCAGGACCCTGTCTCAAAATACAAAAATTTTTTGAAGGATCAAAGATGTAGCTCAGCACTACTTGGGTTCAATCTCCATTATTGCAAAAACAAAGAAACCAATTAAAAATCCACCATTATCTTTATTGTAATGGATTTGCCACTAAAACAAGTATTGAGAAAACCACCACTAAGCCAAAGCCAAAATGAACAAGGAAAAAACTCTTGTGCACACTGTCAACCAGGTGTGGTGGTACATGTCTATAACCCCAGCATTCAGAAGCTAAAGCAAAAGTGTTGCTGTGGAGCCCAGCCTAGGCTACAGAGTAGGTTCAAAGCCAACCCGAACTACATAGCAGAACCCTGTTTAAAGAAAATTATTGTCAGGGCTGGAGATTTAGCTCAATGGTTCCTGTGCCTGCCTTGCAAATGCAAGGTCCTGAGTTCTGGGATTACACTGGATACCACAATGCCTAGTACTTTATTAAAAAATTCTATGGGGGGCCGGAGGGTTAGCCCAGTGGTTCCGGCGCCTGCCTCGCAAGCGCAAGGACCTGAGTTCGATCCGATCCCCGGTAACCACATATAATGCTGGGCGTGGAGACACGCCCACCAACAATCAACACCGCATACCACAATGCCGGACGTGGTGGCTCACGCCTGTAATCCCAGCACTCGGGAGGCAGAGACAGGAGGATTGCTGAGTTCGCGGCAACTTGCCTGGGCACCATAGTGAGCTCAGGGCCAGCCTGAACTACAACTCAAGACACTGTCTCAAAAAGCAAAAAACAAAAAAAACAAAAAAAAAAATTCTATGGGGCCGGAGACTTAGTTCAGTGGTTCCGGCGCCTGCCTCCCAAGCGCAAGGTCCTGAGTTCGATCCCTGGTAACCACATATAATGCTGGATGTAGTGACTCACGCCCACCAGCAATCAGTGCCACATACCACAGTGCCAGGCGTGGTGGCTCATGCCTGTAATCCCAGCACTCTGAGAGGCAGAGACAAGAGGATTGCTGAGTTCGAGGCTTGCCTGGGCTACATAGTGAGCTGAGGGCCAGCCTGAAATACAAAGCGAGACCCTGTCTTGAAAAAAAAAATTGTCATCACTGTACACATATATTTGGGCAAGTCTACCACTACTTGTCATCTTATAGATGTGGCGAGACTAATAAAAAAAAACACTGAGATCCAGGCAGTGGGATCCCAGCACTCTGGGAGCCTGAGGCAAAAGGATTACTGCAAGTTTGAGGCCAGCCATGGCTATACTGTGAATACTATGATAGCCCAGAGTAAAGAGGCTGTGAAGATGAGAAAGCTTCTTGAAATAAAGCTGGGTTGTTAGGCAGAAATGGCATGTACCTACAATCCAGCTACTGGGGAAGCAGAGGCATGAGGATTGTGACTTCAAAGATAAAGCTGGGCAATTGGGCATGATCTTGTCTCAAAATATTAATAAAAAATAGAGATATAGCTCAATGCAGAGCACTTGCCTAGCAAACTCGAGGTCCTGAGTTCAATCCCCAAAACCTACCCCGATGGAGTTTGTACTAATTGAAAATTCAGTATGAGAATGGTATCACCACTGTATCACCCTGAAGAAATGTGAGACCAACTATATTATGTGAATGTCACTGATTCCCTACAACACAAGCTTGAAATGCAGTTATAGTGCTGTCCTGATTTTCACTTCTAGTGCTGTGAATTTGAAACTGGTAGCTGCAGCCAGACATGGTGATGGCACATGTGTATCATGGCAAGTTGAAGGCCAGCCTGGGCTCCACAGTGAGTTCAAGCCAGCCTGAACTAAACAGCAAGACCCTGTTGCAATAAAGCAAAGACTAGAGGTATAGCTGAGCACCCCCTCCCTGGGTTCAAATGTCCAGTCCACACATGAGAGGAAGAGGAAGAGGAATAATAATAGAAAAAGGTACAAAGACATTTTTTAAAACCTACAAAACATGGCAGCACAAAAAAGGAGCAAAAGTGGTAATCACCATTTATAAGATTTGTATCACATCTTATCTCTGCAAAGGAAAAGATCTGGGTCCAAGTGATATAAGGAGGAATAAGCAAACATTAACCAAGTTCAGGCTAAGGGTATAAAGCCAGCCTAGATCCTAAATATGCTCAGTTCAGTTCCACACAATGCAAGCAGAACAAAACAAAAAAAACCCCACAAAACAAAAAGTAACCAGGCTAGTTTCAAAACTAGTAATCCTGGCCTTTGGGTAAGTAACTAGAATAACAAATAGTCACAAAACAAGTCAATTTACCATCCCTCATTTTGCCCTCAGCCTTAAAAAGAACGTGAGGAAGGCAAGTGCTGAGCAAAATATAGAAATCTCTGGAACTTTAATGGAGGGGGAAAATTTAGTCTACCCTGAATGCACCCAATCTCCTCTGATCTCGGGCCTGATTACTTGGATGGGAGGGGGACAATTTAAAAGACTTACTGTGGGACCTGCATTTGAAGGTGATGATTCTTCTGTGCACAGAGACAAAACAGACAGGGAAGGCATGTGGGATGATGTCAGAGTTGGCACCTCTGTGCCACTATCCAAGTTCAAAGCTGAAAGCCCAAGAGTATGGTCCCCATTGATCTCACTGGCACTGCTTTGGGTAGAAGGCTTTAGGGAATTTCGGAACGTGCCACTGCGGAGGCAGGATGTGCTATGGAAAGTGCTCGCCAGCTTGACTGTCTTCTGACTGCTGTCATCAGAGTCAAGTTTGGGGAAGGACAGAGATTTGATATTGCTTACTGTAGGGATAGGAGGAAGGGACACTTTGGAAGACAGCGACATCTTTTCACAGTTGCCTAACTGTGGTAAAGTTATAAAGCCATTGGGTTTATGAAGAGGCTTGAAATCCAGGGTTGCCCGCTCCAAGGACGCCAAGACCTCTTCATCCTGTAACACAGACCCAGAGCTGCCTCTGGGCAAGTTATTGTCCAATAACTGAGCCATAATGGGTCCAGTGGTTCCTACCAGAATGTTTCTCAGCTCCTCCTTCTCATCAATAGTTTTTAACTCCAGATTATCAAATGGGTCTTCTTCACATTCAAAGTCAGCAGGATTGAAATCAGCCTTTGTGTGGGGTGGGCTGAGAACTTTCTGTTTCATGGCACTACTGCTGACCCGAGTCGGGGTGAGGATGTTGTTGTGCTGTAAGCTGGCAAGGACAGGGTTAATAGGAGGTGGCATAGTGGCTGTACTGTGAGTCTTGGAGAAGCTCATTTTGCTATCACCCTCTGGGCCACTCTTAGAATTCACTTTAGCTTCTGCTTCCTCAGGCTTGCGCTCTGCTTTCTGCTGGGCTTCTTGGATTTTCTTAATATCTTCAGCCCACTCAATGGTTTTCTTTTCCAAGGAGAAGTCATACTGCAAAGATACAGCAGAGAATGGAGGTGTGAATGCAGGTAGCTGACCTTCCCCAACCCAATTCACTCCTTCCTCACTTTTACAAAAGAGAAGTAGTCCAAGCAGCAATTAGGGCACGTGTGATAATCCCCACTCAGAAAGACAGAGGCTTCCAAAGTCTTTATATGACTGAATTAGATTATACTCTCAGATTCTTCTAGAGGTTAACTGCCTCTATCATATATGCTAAGCAAATTAGGCCTCACCACTTCCTTTGCTTCTCTCTTTGGGCCATCTTCTTCCCTAGAATTCTTTGAGGCTCACACAGAGCCACTTCCTCTACATACAGTTCTTCTGATGCCCCATGTGTTTCTCTAAAAATCTTCCAGCTTCGGCCAAGCGTAGTCATGCATGTCAGTAATCCTGGCACTCAGACTGAGGCAGGAGGATTACCCCAAGTTCAACAGGTAACCCCAAGTTACCCCAGGCCAGCCAGGAATGCATAGTGAGTTCAAGGTCAGCCCCAAGTACATAGCAAGACCCTGTCTCAACAAAAATTAAAAATTTTTAAAAATGAAACCTTACAGCATTTCTCTATTAGTCATGTGACCACAGGCAGCTTTACTATGTAATCCCTAACATTTTTCCTACAGTATCACAAGCCTCTTGGGGGCAGCTACCCCATTATAAACCTTTGGATCTCCATCATCTAGCAATGTCTATGTCCACATCACCCTGAACATGCCCAATCTAGCACTGTCCTAAATACATCCCATGTACAGTAATCACAACCTCTAACATTTGAGAAGGCTAAGAAGCACAGGGCATTGCACATAATAATAAATGGTGTACACACATATTAACTCCTTAGATTTTTCTCAACCTTGTAAAGTAATTATTTTTATGCTTACTTTACTGGGGCTACACCCAGAGGTCATAAAGCTACTATGTGGTAGAGGCTGCGTTTGAACTCAGACAGTATAGTATGCCTATAGTCTATGGTCTTAAACCACTATCAGTGAGGGAATAATGAACAGGTTGTATTCAAAATGCAGAAATCGCCAGGCATGATGGCTCACGCCTGTAATCCCACCCCTCAGGAGGCAGAGGCAGGAAGATTGCTGTGTTCAAGGCTTGCCTGGGCGACATAGTGAGCTCAGGGCCAGCCTGAACTACAAAGCGAGACCCTGTCTCAAAAAAACAATACAAAACAAAAAAATGCAGAAAATCTAGACATGGGGCTAGTAGTGTAGGCTAAGTGGTAGATTAAAAACTGAAACAAAAAAAAATACTGAAATACTTTAAGATTTTTACAGAGCAAACAATAGACATTTTTAAAGAGCAAACTCTATGGTTCCTTAATAATACCTTAAGCGGAGTTCAATTTACAAAACTTTTATTAGCATATTTAAAAGAAATACAACCACTGGGCTGGAGATTTAGCTCAGTGGTTCCAGTGTCTGCCTGGCAAGCCCAAGGTCCCAAGTTCGATCCTCAGTACCACATACCACAATGCCAGGCATGATGACTCATCCCTTAATCCCTGCACTTGGGAGACAGAGGCAGGAGGATTACTGTGAGTTCAAAACTAGCCTGGGTTATATGTGATTTTGAGATGTATATAAATTGTACCAATAAAGAATTCAATAAAAAAAATTTTTAAAAAACTAGCCTGGGCTATACAGTGAGCTCAAGGCCAGCCTGGACTACAAAGCAAGACCCTGTCTCAAAAAAAAAAAAAGAAAGAAAGAAAGAAAAGAAAAGAAAAAAGAAATACAAGTGCTATGTAAAGCAAAATTCACAGTAAAGAAAAAAAGTCTCTTGCATTAGCTCTAAAGCACTACAGTTAACCAATATCTGTATGCATACTCAAGACAGGACACAGGGAAAACAGAAGAAAGAGGTCTAACACACTGAGACAAGCAACCTAATGAAGAAATCCAACAAAAACCTCTGACCATCCTCAAGCCTTTAAGTTTCAAATAGCAGAAGAAGCCTAGAAATGCATGCATCAAAATAATTAAATCTCTGAGCCAATGTGTCCTGAAAGACACATGAGGAATCGCTGCAGTTCTACCATTAGGGAAAAAACAGCACTGGGCAAAGACTGCTGCTTCCAACTGAGGGAAACCCATTTTTGCAATCAGTTACTTCCATTAACAGCTGCTATAACCACCTTAGCACTACCTATAAACACAGGTCTCTGAAGTTTTACTGAAGAACTGAAAATTTCTTTTCCTTTTCTAGCAAATCTTCACTGTTTTTTTTATTTTGTTTTGCTTTCGGAGGTTTTTGTTTTGTGGTAGTGGAGACCAAATCCAGGGTATTGCACTCTCAGCTTACCTACCACCCTTTTTTTTTTTTTTTTTTTTTTTTTTTTTTTTTTTTTTTTTTTTTTTTTTTTTTTTTTTTTTTTTTTTTTTTTTTTTTTTTTTTTTTTTTTTTTTTTTTTTTTTTTTTTTTTTTTTGAGACAGGGTATCGCTTTGTAGTTCAGGCTGGCCCTGAGCTCATTATGTAGCCCAGGCAAGCCTTAAATTCAGCAATCCTCCTGTCTCTGCCTCCTGAATGCTGGGATTACAAGTGTGAGCCACCACGCCCAGCCCCACCACCCTTTTTTTGAGAGATGAGGTCTAAATAACTAAATTGCCCAGGCTGACTTATGATCCTCCTGCCTCAGCCTCCCAGAGTGCTGCGATTACAGGCATGGGCCACCATGCCCCACTGAGCTTTTCTTTGTACTAAAGTTAAGTAGAATATATAGACCCCTGGGGCCAGAGATTTAGCTCAGTAGTTCCAGCGCCTGCCTAACAAGCACAAGGTCCAAGGTCCTGTGTTCAGCCAGTAACCACATACAACAATACTGCATGTGATGACTCACACCCACCTGCCATCAGTACCACATACCACAATGCCGGGCATGGTGGCTCATGCCTGTAATCCCAGCTCTCAGGAGGCAGAGGCAGGAGGATTGCTTGAGTTCGAGGCTTGCCTGGGCTACATAGGGAGCTCAGGGCCAGCCTGAACTACAAAGCGAGACCCTGTCTCAAAAAAAAAAAAAAAAAAGGAAAGAAAAATGGATAAAAAACACACTAGGGAGAAAAAAAGCAGAAATATTGATGTAAACAGAATAATGTAGATTGGGAGTACAGTAATAAATAACAGTATCAAGCATTCATGAAGTACCAGAAACTACCATAAGCATTATAAGTGCATTCCAAATCTTCCCTTCATCTGAAAGAGTAGCTTTTCTATTGTTTCAGGTGCCTGTAATTACAGTCTAGATATATTAAATGAAATACTACAGAAACAAACAAATCATCAGTTTTAAACTGTTCTGAGTACCATCAGTTTTATGCTGTTCTGAGTAGCTTGATGAAATCTGGCAGCATGTTCCACTGAATTCTGTCCAGGATATGAATCACCCCCTTGTCCAGGGTATTCACACCATGTATGACAGTCACCAGGTAGTCATTTCATAATTATCATAACCAGCTGAACTGCTATAGCATTGCTTTCTATAGAATAGAGAGCTCGATACTATCTGAGGTTCTGGACACCCACTGGAGGTTGCCCAAACTGGCTTTAAACTCTCAGGGTCAAGCAATCCTCCGGCCCTATACTCCCAAATAGCTAGGCCTACAGAAGTGTGCCACCACACCCAGTAAAATTGATCATCTTAAGTTTTTGTTATTATAACTTTCTTTTGTAGTGCTAGAGATCAAAACCCAACCCTATGTATGTTTTAAATCATATTGTTATTAGCATGGTACACAAACAGAGGTAATTTAACGATTATTCATTATTACTAATAAAAAAGTATCAGGCAAACAGAACAAGGAAAAACTATAAAGTAAATCCACATTTCTTTTGGGTCAATGAAATCTTCATTTGCAAAAGGAGTTTAAATTCAGTATTCAAAAATTGTTAATGATGGTGCACACAAATAATCACAGCTCTCAGAAGGTTGAGGCAGGACTGCCATGAGTGCAAAGCCAGCCTGGGCCAGGATGAACCACCACAAAGAGACCCCGTCTCACAAAAATAAAAAAGTTGTTCATCATTATCAGTCATTAGGGAAATGCAAATCAAAACCACAATGAGAGACAGTTGCACATCCACAAAGATGTATTAAATCCCAAAGGCAAGGGCTGGGATGTAGCTCAGTGGTACAGCACTTGCCTAGCATGCACAAGGCCCTGGGTTTGATCCTCATCACCAGAAGGGCTGGAGAAGACACCTAACAGCATGAGTTGACAAGCAGGTGGAAAAACTGGAACTGTTCTGCAGTGCAGATGGGAATGCAAAATGGTTTTGATAACCAGTATAGAATATAGTCTGGCAGTTCTTCAAATTGTTAAACAGAAAGTTATCATAGGACCCAGTTAATTCTACTCCTGTGCATAGACCAAAAAGGACTGAAAACAAATTACAATGCCTGTATATAAATGTTCACAGCAGCACTTTTCATAATACAGCAGTCAAAAAAGCAGAAACTACCAAAACATCCATTCACTGATGTATGGACATGCAAAATGTGGTATCCATACAAATTCAGCCCATAAAAATGAAGTATAAGACTTCACATATATAAACAGATAAGCCCTCAAAATATTACACTAAGTGAAACAAGCCAATCACAAATGCTACATGCATACTGCTGGATTCATTTATATGGTATATCCAGTAGAGACAGACAGGAGACCAGTGGTTGCCAAGAGCTGGGAGCAGAAAATGAGGGAGTGACTGCTAGGGGTAACTGGGTTTCTTTTAAGGGAAACGAAATGTTCTAGAGTTAAACAGCAATGAGTTTACATAACTTTGAATGTACTAAAATTCACTGAAGCTGGGCATGGTAGCTCACACCTGTAATCCAACACTCTGGAAGCAGAGGCAGGAGGACTGCTGAGCTTGAGGGTTGGCTGAGCTACATAGTGAGCTTAGTGCCAGCCTGAACTACAAAGCGAGACCCTGTATCAAAAATAAATAAATAAAAATTTAAAAAAGAAAAAACACTGAAATATGTATCTTAATTTCATGACATGTCAATTATAAATCAGTAAGACTATTCTTAGGCACTATATTCTCTATTTCATGGCCAACCCACCTTTACACTGTAGGATGGACTTCTTTTCCTACTTTTACTTAGCCCAAACTTGCTCTGCGGAGTCTGTTTCTTTTCCTACCTTTAATTAAACTTTGCTACCATTAAAATATATATATATATATATATATATTATATATATATATATATATATACACACACACACACACACACATATCTTTTTTTTTTTTTGAGACAGGGTCTTGCTTTGTAGTTCGGGCTGGCTCTGAGCTCACTATGTAGCCTAGGCAAGCTTCGAACTCAGCAATCCTCCTGCCTCTGCCTCCCGAGAGCTGGGATTACAGGCATGAGCCACCACGCCCGGCACTGTGGTATGTGGTATTGATTGTTGGTGGGCGTGAGTCTCCATGCCCAGCATTGTATGTGGTTTCCGGGGATCGAACTCAGGACCCTGCGCTTGTGAGGCAGGCGCTAGAACCACTGAGCTAACCCTCCGGCCCAAAATATATGTATTTTTTTACTTTAAATAAAAAGTAATTGTAGGCATGTTGCTCATTGGTAGAGCACTTGCCTAGCATGCACAAAACCCCAAAACAAACAGAAAAAAACTAAAATTCTATCCCGTGATTGATAGCATAAGACTATAGAAGATAAAATAATTTTTAAGTAACATGGAAATGCCTTAGTGAATCCCCTAGAAATAAGACTTCTTTTCCAAAAAGCTGGGTTTTTTAAGTCAAGTTCTTACGTCACAGGAAAATGTATCTGAGTAGTATACTGTTATTTTTCTGGTTCTCAAT
>PVIC010055162.1:0-11311 GCA_004025085.1 Thryonomys swinderianus | reverse complement strand
TGTAGCCCAGGCAAGCCTCAAACTCAGCAATCCTCCTGCCTCTGTCTCCCAAGTGCTGGGATTACAGGCGTGAGCCACCACACCCGGCACTGTGGTATGTGGTATTGATTGCTGGTGGGCATGAGTCTCCACGCCCAACATTGTATGTGGTCACCGGGGATTGAACTCAGGACCTTGCGTTTACAAGGCAGGCGTCGGAACCACTGAACCAACCCTCCGGCCCAAGTGTTATATATATATTTTTTTATTTATTTATTTTTTTTTTTTTTGAGACAGGGTCTCGCTTTGTAGTTCAGGCTGGCCCTGAGCTCACTATGTAGCCCAGGCAAGCCTTGAACTCAGCAATCCCTCTGTCTCTGCCTCCCAAGTGCTGGGATTACAGGCGTGAGCCACCACACCCGGCTCCCAAGTGTTATATTTTTTAATAAAATGGGTTTTATAAGAAAGAAAAAACATTGTTTATTTGTTCATTTGTTTGTTTTGAGACAGGGTCTCTGTGTACCTAAGGCTAATCTCAAACTCCCTATGTAGTATAAGACTGGCATTGAACTTACAAGCTTCCTGTCTTAGGCTCCCAAATACTGGGATTACAGGCACCTACCACCATGGCTATCCAGAAAGAAGAAACATGTTCAGTGCTGTAATGAAGTTACCTGGTTGAATGAGATGAGTTTAGACTTCAGAGACTTGACTTAGTTATTTTCCTTCAGTAAGCTTTCTAGTGCAATTATAAGATATTTCCCCATCCCTACAGTCCCTTCTGTCATAAGTAGAATTATAATGGTAAAGTACAACAGTCACTGGATCCCCAAAGGCACTAATTTAATACATATGTTAGAACAAACCACAAATGATACTTTAATTGCTCCTGATCTCGTTATCAGGTAGCCTGCTTCTGTGAGTGACTTGCCCACCAAACATTACCAGGTTATGAATTGTTCATCTCTCCCTCTAAAAATAGATTTCAGATTCTTCTTGTCTTGAACAAAGAATTAGACCAAATGAGCAAAAAAGGAAGGACAATGCTTATTCAGGAAAGTAAAAGTAAAGAGTGTGGGAGAAAGTTGCAGAGCGAGCTTGGATCAAGTAAAGAGCAAACGGGGGGGGGGGTGTCAAAAAAAGTACACATTGCATCCAGAAAATGCAGCATGAACTATCTTGCAAAGTAACAATAGCAAACTTCTCATGGTGTCACTGTGTCCTTTTATGCTATCCAAATCTCAGTGAAACTCACCGGAACTTCTACATGCAGGTCCTCAGAGATGGTGCTGGAATCCCATGTCTCAGGCTGACATTAGGTCTAGGCCAACTCTAGGCCGTCCTACTGAAAACTAGCTGGAGTTCTCAGAAGTCCACATGCAGGGCTTTGGTGACTGTTCTGCAAGTGTGTCCGGGATCTTTGCAGTTCACAGATCATGCCTACTTACCTAGCCAGCTTTGCTATACCCTAATTTCCTGTCTCAATCTCACTGTAAGTCATAGATTACGGGACTCTCATCTTTCATTAGTAAGGAGCTAAACACTTCATTCAAGCCCAAGACAATTACAAATCAATTGCAGGCTTCTTGATGAACAGAAGGGATGACTGTGATATTTTCATAATTACATAGCACTGAGCTGGGCTATAATGGTTGATCTTTATATTAGTATCTAGTTAGAAAAACAAAATCCATATTAATATTTCAACAGAGAGAATTTATCATTGGGAAATGGATTATATAGATGTTAGAGGGATGAGAAAACAAAAGGCAAAATCACCTAGAAATAATTTCTGGGGACTATCAGAACCTCACATACCTAGAGGGAGGATGATGAAGAAGACAGATAGAAACAACATTCAAGGTACAAAGGGGAACCAAAAGAAGCCTGCCTTTAGTAGACAGACTTGATGAACTCCATGATAGACCCACTTTTATTATTCAGTAAGAAGCTCAGGGGAGGGGGTGGTGTTCTTTTCCAGGAACAGCAACTGTTTAAGAGTGGAGTAGTGTAATAGGGAGCAAGTTTAGCATTCCAAAGGGAGCAAGCTAAAGTCCTTCCCCACACTTGGCTGCCTGTATTTTGTACTGCCCTCAGCAGATGCCATCGTGCCTTAGGTGTGCTGTGATTATGGTTCCCCCACACAGCCAGGAAGTCTGTCACCTTTTACATGTTGCTCTGCTCCTGAGGCAAGTCAGCACAGGGCTCAGGAACTGTGGGGCCTGTGGCCTGGCTTCACCAACTTACGCATATCATGGATCGTCCTCAACAATAACAACTTCAAGAATCAGCTTCTGCCTCTAGGGCTGAAGGAACAAAGTATATGGTTCAGTGGTTTTTAGTATCTTCACACAATCATACAACTATCACTTTATCCAACTGCAGAACATTTCTATCATCCCACAGAGAAATCTTGTACCCATTAGCAATCACCCTCAACCCCTACCCTGGTCCCTGGCAACAGTTTACCTATTTTCTATCTCTGCCGGTTTGCCTATCTTAGACATTTCATATAAATATAATCATATATTATATGACCTTTAAAAAGACTATTTAAAAGTACTATTTAAAACAGGGCCAGAGATTAGCTCAGTGGTTCTGGCATCTGCCTCGCAAGTGCAAAGCCCTGAGTTCATCCCAGTAACCACATACAATGCTGGGTGTGGTGGTTTACGTCCACCAGCCATCAATACTACATACCACAGTGCCAGGGGTGTGGTGGCTCACGCCTCTAATCCCAGCCCTCGGGAGGCAGAGATAGGAGGATTGCTGAGTTCGAGGCTTGCCTGGGCTACATAGTGAGCTCAGGACCAGCCTGAACTACAAAGCGAGACCCTGTCTCAAAAAAAAAAGTACTATTTAAAATGAAAGAAAATGATAAGTGAAATATTTATGTACAAATATACCAAATATTCATAGAACTTGAAAACTACAAAATACTGATGAAGAAAGTTGAAAATATACGTAGAAAAACACACAAACCATGTTCATCAATTAGGAAACACCATGATATGTTACTTTTCCCCAAATTAGTAGTTATAATGTTATTCAAATCCAACATGGTGTGTTAGATATACACAATATTCTAAAGTTTTTAATGGAAAAGTTGAGTACAGACAACAGCTAAAACCACCTCAAAGTCAGACATGTTGATATATGCCTGTAATTCCTGCATTCAAGAGACTGAGGCAGGAGGACCACTGTAAGTTCATGACCAGTCTGTACTACATAATGAGTTCAAGATCAGTGGCCAGCCTGAATTGTATTGCAAGACCCTGTCTGAAAAAAAAAAAAAACTACAAAAAGAGCATGAGGAATCAATATACCTAGTTTTAGCAATTAAGATATTATGGTGTTGATGGAAGAATAAACAATGAAATAGAATGATGAAATGAATGAAATGGAATAAAGAGCCCAGAAATAGTCTTACCACAAAGGCTCAAAATATTTTTGACCAAAATACTGCTAGAGCAAACAGATAAAAATAGCGGGGGAAAAAAAAGTGGCATGTCTCATGCTTTGTAAGGAAGTTAATTCAAAATGACTCACAGACTTGAATGTAAAACCATAAGATTTTTAGAAGAAAATAAGAAAAAATCTTGGTAATCTGAAACAAGACAAAAAGTTCTTAGTGCAAACTATGAGCAAGAATTAATTCATTGGATTTTACTTGCACTATGAAAGCCTATAAAAAGATTTAAAAAGCCAGGAATTTAGCACAGTGGCACAGTGCTTGCCTGGCAAGCTTCAAGTTTTGAGTTCTACCCTGGTATTTAAAAAAAAAAAAAAAGATGAGGCACAGATGGGAGAAAATATTTGCAGATCATTTTTTTTGACAAAGGAATAGTACCTAAAATATATAAAGAATTCCCTAAACCTAACATTAAAAAAGGCACAGAGAAATTTTTCATCAGTGAGGATATACAGATAGCAAATAACACATGAAAAGATGTTTAACAGCACTAGCCACTAAAGAAATTCAAATCTGAAACATAATGAGACATATTATGTACCTATTAAAATGTCTAAAATACAAAAATGTAAGTATACCAAATGTATTCCAAATGTTGGCAAAAATATACAAAAACCAGATCATTCATATGCTGTGGTAGTAATATAAAATGGCATGGCCAAACCTGCACAAGTAGTTTTACTTGTTTCTTTAAAAACTTTTTTTAAAAACTAGATATGCAACTCTCACCTATTTTATGCTATGCATACAAATGTACTTCTGGGCATTTGCTCCAGAGAAATGAAAATTCAAATTATGCCCCCCTCTCTGTCACACACACACACTGAAAATTTATGAATATTTTAAATATGAATATTTATAGCATATTTATTCATACTATCTACAAACTAGAAATATTCAGAAGCTGGTTGACAAGTAAAAGGTTAAACAAATTATATGTGGAATATCACTCAGCAATGAAAAGGGATAGACTACTTGATATGGATAAATCTCTACAAAATTATGCTAAGTGGAAAGAATTATATTCAAAAAATAAAAGATCAAAGGCATTTTAATGGAATCATTATGAAATTGTTCCATTTGTATAACAGTATGGAAATGACAAAATTAAAGAAATAGAGAATAAAATAATGGTTGTCAGAGATGAGGGTGGGAGAGAAGTAAATGGCTATAAAAGAACAGTATAAGGAATTCCCACACTAATAAAAATTCTCTTTTTCTTGATTATCAATATCAATATCCTCATTTTAATATTGTACCATCAAAATAAAGTAAAGGGTACATGAGATCTGTCTACAATATTTTTAAAAACTGTATGTGAATCTATAATTGTAATAAAATAAATCATTTAGTTGTCATTAATCTCAAATAAATGAAGGAATGTACAAAGTAGTAGCTTTCAAGTTAAGGGGTAGAAAGTGGGTGAACACAAAACCTGCAGAATGTTAATCAGTTTTGTTGGCTTTTTGTTCTTTGTTTGTTGGCTAGTTGGTTTGGCTTTGGCTTTGGCTTTGGTTTGGTAAGACAGGTCTTGGTATGTATTTAGCCTGGTCTTGAATATACTATGCAGCCCAGGCTGGCCTTCAGCTCCTCCTGCCTCAGCTTTCTGAATGCTGGGATTATAGACATGTGCCATCATACCCAGTTGGGGGTTTCTGCTGGTTGCATGATTGGTTTGTGTGGCTTATTTGGTTTGATTATGCAGTATTGGGGATAGAACTCACGGCCTTTGCAGAGTTATATTCCCAGCCCATTTTTAAATTTTATATTTGAGGCAGGGTCCTACGAAGTTATGATAATGCCCAAACTGAACAAAAACTCACTATCCTTCTAACTCAGCCTCCCAGACTATTGAGATTATAGGTATTTGCTACAATTCCTAACAATGCTGATCGTTGCTGAAGCCTAAGGAAACCTAAGTGAAGATTCATAATTCTTCAGCTTACTTTATGTTTGAAATCTTCCATAATGAAAGCAAAATAAGATACTTAATAAACATGTTAACCAAAATAATAAACAAAAACGTAGTATTTTCTCACCAAGAATAATTTAAATAGGGTTGGCTCAAGTGGTACCACACCTACCTTGGCAGCACAAGGGCCCGAGTTTGATCCCCAGTACCACCAAAAAAGAAAGAAAGAAAGAAAGAAAGAAAGAAAGAAAGAAAGAAAGAAAGAAAGAAAGAAAGAAAGAAAGAAAGAAAGAAAGAAAGAAAGAAAGATAATTTAAATAGAACAAAAAAGACTATTCATAATACACTATAACTATAAAATATCAGAGAATTAGCTTCATAAGCATGCCAAAATTATATAAACTACCTAATTTCATCAAATATCCTATAAGAAGACCTAATAAATGGGAAATCATACCTTATTACAGAAAGAAAAGGCTCAATATTATAAAAATATTAACTTCCCTATATTTATTCTATAATTCTCAGTCAAATTCCAATATCAGTATAGACCTTGAGAAGCCTATTCTAATATCGTTGAAGATAATGCACAAGATTTAATTAACTCTGTAATTTTCAGAGAGAGGGAGGAGAAGGAAGAACTTCTGCACCAGATATCAAGATAGATTATAGAGCTGTCAAAAATAATAAAAATAAAATGATGCAGTGTTCATACAAAAATAGGCAAATAACTCTCTAGAAAATAGAATTAAGAATTATGAATGCTTTTTTAAAAGATGACATTTCAAATTACTAGGTTTAAAATGAAGTAGTTAGGAAAGTGGATAAAGAAGATGTGTTTTTTTTAAATGGAGTATTATTCTGCCATAAAGAATGACAAGATTGATTCATTTGTGTGCAAATGGATACACCTGGAGGACACGCTAATAAGTGAAATAAGTAGATCACAGATAGGCAAATACCAGATCTTCTCTTTGATATGAGCACCTGTAGATGCAAATGAGCTCTAGAAAGTACGACAGTTTTCGTAGAATGGGAAATTTCCAAAGGAAATTTGGTGTGGGAATGTAATGAAGGGAAGGAATAAATATGATTCGGAAAGAAAATAAAAGATATAGGGGGTGGGGAGGTGTGGGTGGGTGGGGATATGGGTAAAAATGAGAATTGACTTGGGTCATATATTGGTACAAATTCCCCAATGTTATGTGTGATTGTGAGATGTATATAAATTGTACCAGTAAAGAATTCAATTTTTTAAAAAATGAAGTATTTAGCCTATGATTTCAAACAACTGATTAAATATTTGGGAAATATTAAAGTAGGGCTCTCTTTCTCACCATTCTTCAAAATAATGCACTCTATAGAGATTAAAGTTACTTTTAAAAATAATAGAAAATGACATGAAAATACTATTTTATAATCTAAGGTGGGGTGATAGGTAATTTCCTGTATTGTTCCAGTTTTAGTATATGTGCTACAGAAGCAAGCACGATAGGTAATTTCCTTCTCAAGCAAGATACAAGTCCTAGAAACTATAAATGAAAAGATGGATTTCATATATATGTATCAAGGAATATATATTAGTCAGAAAAAGAAGAAAAAACAGTATCTTAAAAGATAAGCAATATCGTAAAAGCAAGTTGGGAAACAGATACCTATTATTACCACATTAAAAATCCTAGTTTTGGGCTGGAGATTTAGCTCAGTGGTTCCGGTGCCTGCCTCGCAAGTGCAAGGTCCTGAGTTCAGTCCCGGTAACCACATACAATGCTGGGCGTGGTGACTCACGCCCACCAGGAATCAATACCACACACCACAGTGCTGGGCATGGTGGCTCTCGCCTGTCATCCCAGCACTCGGGAGGCAGAGACAGGAGGATTGCTGAGTTCGGGGCTTGCCTGGGCTACATAGTGAGCTCAGGGCCAGCCTGAACTACAAAGCATGACCCTGCCTAAAAAAAAAAAAAAAAATCCTAGTTTTACAACGAAGAAAAGAAAAAAAAACACACAGCAGGAAATCTGGGGAACCTCTGAACCGTCAACTCACAGGAGACTAGCTGTGAATGACTAACATACAAAAGATAGTCAACCCCATCAGTAATCAAGAACATGCAAATTAAGATCAGTATTAAGCTATCAAACTGCAAATTTTAGAAAGACTGATAAAACACAAAGCAATACTGGCACAGGCACAGGACATAAGTACTCTTGTGTGCTATTAATGGAAATATAAATTGGTACGGGCTTTTCAGGACATAATTTAATGCCTTTTAAAACTCATTGTTTAAGTCACTGAGTCCACATTCCCACTGAACCCACAGAAGCACACACAGGCTCACAAAGATGAACATACAGGACGCTTATTGTGGCACTGATTCTCATGCTAAAAGATTAGACCTCAAGGTCCTTACAGAAAGGAATGATTAAATAAATCAATGGAAAACTATGCATCTATTAAAAACAAAAGAATTTTAACACTGGCATAAAAATTTTTCAAGCTAGGTCGAGAAGGTCAAAATGTATGCTGATTAATTTACAATATTTCTATAAATTAAATATATGTGCATATATAATTATATTTGTACACGTGTACTTGGATATATAAAAGCTATTAAATGATTATTTTTAGTGAGGGAAATGGAATGGGAGGGAATAAATCAAGACTTCTGTTTCAGTTCTTCACTTTGGAAATCATAAAAAGGGAGCTTCCTTGTAAAATGCTTGTAATTATGGATTTCTTTCACAAAATACATTCTACATATGAGTGCTCAAAGCTTCTGAAAGCAACAATATTGTATATATTTCAAGGACTTGGTATTATTGTCCCCATTGCTGTCAACATTCTTATCCTTTACAACTATTGACACTGATAATAACTTTTCACGGAGAAATTTAAACAAGATTTACACACAGAGATTCATTTATTCACAGAGCACATCTCTGAGGCAAGGTTGTAATTCCAAAAACTACAGACATAATAAATGACTTGCCCAGATTCTCAAACAAGTCAGGAAATGATCCAGAGCCAGGATTCCACTCTTGTACAAATAAATATATACACTGGCTCTCAGCACAGCGCTATAAATAACCCCATCCCCTGGCATTTCAGTCTCTCCCCAAGTAATTGAGTGTTTAAATGACTTGCAAACCTTCACTTTGGCTTTAAAAATTGCCTATGTCTAGCATTCTTTTAAAGGGATGGCTTTTAAAAGTTTAGCATCAACCTTCCAACGAATGTCAAGAGTAAGATGAGTTCTCATCTTCTGGAAGAGGATGACCTTAGAAGAACACAATGATTTCTCCAAATGACAGTTTGGATCATATCATTAGCCTAAGATTAAAAAAAAGCTTAGCAAAAATGCTGCAAAAATGTTCCATCCTTGCATTATCCTAATTCTGAACTCCTTCTTAAGGAAGCATGATAGTTGTGGTGGCCCATGTCTGTAACCCCGCACTCTGGGATGCTAAACCAGGAAGATCACAAATTTGAACCCAACGTGGGAAAATTAGTGACTAAAACCCTGTCCAAAGACACAAACAGACAAACAGAAAAAGGAAGAAAAACCAAGGATGTAGGTCACTGGGAAGGCCCTGAGCCCATTCTTCAGGACTACAAAGAGAGAAGGAAGAGAAGGCAAAGGGGAGGCAAGAAGGAAAGGATGAGCAGAGAGGAGAAAGGAAGTTTGAGTTTGGTGTGGTGTACCACACCTGTAATCCTTGCACTAAAAAGTACTAGTTGGGCAGCTGGCCAATCATTAATAATAAAAGAAAATGAGATATGTTAAGTACATGTACCAATTCCTTGCAATGAATGTAATTACTATGTACTGCCAACATGTACCAATAAATATAAATTTTAGGTCCAGGGATTTAGCTCAGTGGTTCTAGCATTTGCCTGGCAAATGAAAGGTCCCGAGTTCAATCCCCAGTACCTCATACCACAGTGCTGGGCATGGTGGCTCACACCTATAATCCCAGCAGTTGGGAGCCAGTGGTAGAAGGATTGCCAAGAGTTCAAGGCCAGCCTGGACTACATAGTGAGTTCAAGGCCAGCCTGAACTATAAAGCAAGACCCTGTCTCAAAATTCAAATAAATAGGAGGCTGGGGATTTAGCTCAGTGGTTCCAGTGCCTGCCTAGCAAGTGCAAGGTCCCTGGTTTGATTCCTGGTAACCACATACAATAATACCACGCATGGTGATTCACACCACCAGCAATCAGTACCACATACCACAATGCCAGGTGTGGTAGCTCACACCTATAATCCCAGCACTCAGGAGGCAGAGGCAGGAGGATTGCTGAGTTGGAGGCTTGCCTGGGCTGCATAGTGAGCTCAGGGCCAGCCTGAACTACAAAGCAAGACCCTGTCTCAAAACAAACAAAAAATAAAAAATAAGTTTTTTTAAACCAGTAATGTAAAAGATTGAATTAAAATCAATAAATTTTAAGTTATAGATTATCAATGTGCAAAGTTAGAGTTCTTTGCACAAATGCATTTCTAAATCTCATCCCAAAATGTGAAAGTATGATTTGCTATATTCAATTTGGGGTTTCCCCCCTAAATCAGCAGTTCTCAGCTGATGCACCTAGAAAAGGAATATGTAAAATTTATTTCTAAATTGTGTCATGATTCAAAGTGACAAATTGATAAACCTTTTTCTTTTTTTGGACCGGGGATTGAACTCGGGCCCTTGTGAGTCTAAGCTTGGCATGGTACCACTTGAGGTAAATCCCCAGCCCTAGATAAGCCTTTTATAAAGAGATTTATACCCCAGCTATTCCTCATGGTGGTGTCTACCATTGACCTTTGCTGTATGAACTGTCCCTTCCTTCAGCTTCTGCTGCTCATATGACCCTAGTTTTCTCAAACCACAGCCAAAACTGGACTACAAAGTACGTAGTTGATGCCTGGGCTACATAGTGAGCTGAGGGCAAGGCTGAACTACAAAGCGATACCCTATCTCAAAAAAAAAAAAAAGTACGTAGTTGGGCAATTGGCCAATCATTTATCCACACTGTAAACCAAAATAATTAGTAACTATTGAACCAATTAAGGTTTCCCCAGGCAAGTTCTTACACACGTGGAGGAACATAAATGTGTCCCTGCTTGAAATATAGTTCAAGGAAATGAAACTAAACATACTACTATGACTAATCTAACATTTACTGGTTATGTTTTGACAGGCATTATTCCAAGGGCTTCACATGTATTATTTCACTGAAAACCAGCAACCACTTATGTGATTTTTTTCAATCTATTTTTTGATGAGGAAGTTGAGACACCCAGGACTGCAAAGGCAGCAGGTGGTAGAGGTGTGATTGGGAACCAGTCTTCCTTTAAGACCTATACTCACTCTGCCTCACAGCCTCCTCAAGTCTAGCTATGTCTGTCATGTGTGTCTATGCCTTGCATTTTATGCCAGAACAATTCTGTTAAAGTCATCAGGTAGACTAAATATGAAACTACATAATGTTTGCCAAAAAAAGTGATTAATTTCAGAATACAAATTTTAAATTATTTAATATATCTTCAAAGAATACGTCTGGTACAAAAGAAAAAAATATATATTGCCAAACTGTTTCACAATACTAAAAGTACCTAGGGACCTGTCCATAAATTTAATTGAAAGAAAACTACTTTTCTATTAACCCTACAAAATAAAAGTTAAACATACACTTAAAGAATACTTTTGGGGGTGTATCAGAATTCAGTGTATACATCACAAACTTCACTCTAGCTAATTTCATAAAATGGTATACGTAGTACAAGAGAAGTAAGAAACTGTGAGGACCCCAGACAGATCACTCTTGACATGAAGATAGGAACAAAGAGCAGCTTTTAATGCTTGTGGCTCAGTGAGTGACACCTGTCAGTCTGAAGAGCACCAAATAAAAGTTGGTTTTTCTTTATACACCTCCTTTTACATCTACAAGTCTTACTTTCATTGGC